>JAQQSV010000298.1:0-81318 GCA_028646515.1 Pseudochirops corinnae | reverse complement strand
TGAATAAGAGGGGTGATAGTGGACATCCTTGTTTCACTCCTGATCTTATTGGAAATGCTTCTAGTTTATCTCCATCGCATATAATACTTGCTGATGGCTTTAAGTAGATGCTACCTATTATTCTGAGGAAAACTCCATTTATTCCTATACTTTCTAGTGTTTTTAATAGAAATGGGTTCCCCAACAGTTTTTACCAAATTATCCCAAAAGCTTAAATCTTTATATTTGTGAAACACAAGGTTACTATAACCATTTACCACTACTGATCTACCTTTCTATTTCTTAGACAGTATCAGCTAGTTCTGATAATTATTGCTTTATGATATAGTTTAAGATCTGGTACTACTAAGCCTCCTTCCTTTACATTTTTTCATTAATTCCTTTGATATTCTTGACATTTTGTTCTTCCAAATGAATTTTATTATTATTTTTTCCAGTTTGATAAATTTTTTTTTTGTAATTTAATTGGGGATGATATTGAATAAGTAGATAGATTAGTTTACACAGAATTGTCATTTTTATTATGCGGTTCTGCTCACCCATTAATATTTCTCCAATTTATTTAAGTCTGACTTTATATGTATCAGAACTATTTTATAATTATGTTCAAGTAGTTCCTTGGCAGGTATACTTCTAGGTATTTTATACAGTATACAGTTCTTTTAAATGGGTGTATCTCTTATTATTTCTTCTTAATTTACTTTTTTTTTTCTTTTTGGAGGGGGGAAGGCAGGGCAGTTGGAGGTAAGTGACTTGCCCAAGGTCACACAGCCAGTAAGTGTTAAGTGTCTGAGGCCAGATTTGAACTCAGGTCCTCCTGACTCCGGGGCCGGTACACTATTCACTGCAACACCTAGTTGCCTCATTATTATCTCTTCTTGCAGGGTTTTATTGATAATATAAAGAAATGCTGATGATTTATATGGGTTCCATATTTTCTTAAAGTGTAGGTCTGATCATGATACCCAGCGGGCCAATATATTCCACTGGATCCTGATGACCTCTAGTATCAAATATTAACTTGTCTAAGAGAAATTTTAAATAAATAGATAAATTATTAGTAGGAATATAAATATGTAAGCATATTTTAAAATTTAAAAAATCTATGTACCAAAATGTACCAAAATTCTACATACTCAAGACAAAAATAACAGATTGGAAAAATACTTATGTCAAATATGACACAAAAAACTCTGACATTTAAAACAATAAGGAACTGTTTAAGATATGGAAGGACAATGTTCAGTCCCCTTAAAAGCGAGAGGATTTTATATTTGATTCTGGAAGTAATGGAGAACCAGGAGAACTACTAGATTTTATTGAGTAGCAAGGGAATATGGTCAGGTCTGTGATTTAGGAGAGGTACTTGAACAGCTGAGTGGAGAATGGCTTGGAGTGGGGCAGAGGCAGAGGGATGGAGCAGAGGAGTATTACAGGAGTTCAGACATGAGGTAATAAGAGTGCACCAGAGTGGTGGCAGTGTCAGAGGAGAGAAGGGCATAAGAGATGTTATGAATGTAGCATCAGCAGGTCATAGCAACAGATTGGATGTAGGGGATGAGAAAGTGAGGAGCTAGATGTCTGCCTGGGTGATCTGGAGGATGGTAGTACCTTGTATGGTAATGAGGAAGTTAGAAAGAGGGGAAATTGAGGGGGAAGGGGGAGAGAATAAATTAAGTTTTAGGCATGTTGATATTAAAATGTCTATGGAGCATCAAGTTTGAGGTGTCTAACAAACAGTTGGAGATGCGAGACTAGAAGTCAGAAGAGATATTATGGTTGAACAAGTATATCTGAAAACCATTGGTATGTAGATGATAATTCAAATGAGAGAAGCTGACGAGATCGTTAAGTGAAATAATATAGAGGGTGAATAGAAAAGGACCAAAGATAACACTTTGGGTACCCCCAAAGTTATCCCTAATAGGTAAAAGATCAGAGAATATAGAACAGACAATTTATAAACAAAAAACCCAAACTGTAAGTAATCCTTTTAAAATGCTTAGCCTTACTAATGTACAAGTAAATGCACATTAAAACAACTTTCCGGTAGTACCTAATACACACAATGTTGATTAAAAAAAATAATTAGATGGTATAAAACTTAATGTTGGCTGGTCTATAGAGCAAGTGTTAGCTCTATTCTTGGTGGAATTATGACACCACAGAATCTTTCTGGAGAACAATCTGGAACTACTCTGCAAGTAATAAAAATAATTATACCCTTGTGTTAATCACGCACAAGGAATGTACCCTGAGAATGTTCTGAAAAAGGATAAAAGAGCTATCTGTTCAAAGATAGCTCTAGCAGTACTATTTGTAATTGAAAAAAAAAAAACCAGAAGAAACCTAATGTTCAACAATAGGGGAATTGATTAAATGCATTTTTTTTTTGGCATATTAATGTAATGGAATACTAGAATTCACTTAAAAAGGATAAGTAAAGGAAATATAAAGATAGCTGAAAAGACCTTTATGAAACAATACAAAGTGAAAAAAAAGTAGAAAAATCAGAACAGAAGGCAAAAGGAAAAATGTATGAGAAAGAATGGACAAAAGAGGATGAAGACTTAGAGGGAATGACCCACAAGTTCCGAACACTTGGTGTATTGAAATTCAATTATTCAAATATAAGTATTTGTAGAGCAAGAACAGGTTTTATGGATTTTATTATAGAGCCCCACCATTCCAGAATTGCTGAGTTGGAAGACATCTCAGAGGCCATCTAGTTTAATCTACATTGCCACAGGAAACCTCTCTATGATACCCCCAATAAAGCATCCAGCCTCTACTTATATTCCAAAAAAATGCATGCTAGATATTTTGGTGTATATGAGAATTTGCTTCTTATTGATGACTTCCTTTGGAGATAGGTGCATTAGCAGAAT
The DNA here is from genome assembly GCA_028646515.1 of Pseudochirops corinnae. Lineage (NCBI taxonomy): Eukaryota > Metazoa > Chordata > Mammalia > Diprotodontia > Pseudocheiridae > Pseudochirops > Pseudochirops corinnae. Next base: position 78,430 of record JAQQSV010000298.1, on the reverse strand, counting down.
CTTTGGTTCAAAGGGTAGGAACCTTTTATTCACTTTATATGCATGATTCTAAATTGCTTTCTAAAAATGACCGAACCATTTTACAATTCTACCAACAATGAATTAATGTTCCTATTATCCCATAACACCTCCAACATTGACTATTGTCATTTTTGCCAATTTGCTGTGTGTGAGGTGAAAGTTTAGAGTTGTTTTGATTTACACTTCTCTTACTATTAGTGATTTGGAGCGTTCATTCATGCAGTTGTGAATATTTTATAATTCTTTTAGAACTATTAAATTTATATCCTGTTGAAGAGGTAGGGAAGAGGTGGGTATAGAAGGGATCTCATATGAATCCCTAGAGGGTTCTTGTCTGGAAAGAATTTTTCAGGACTCAAGCTATCTTTTGGCAGAGTTACAAAAGTTTATTGTTACGCTCACTTTGTAGCAAGCAGGAGAAGGTTAACAGGACCTGCAAAGTGTAGGGGTTAGAAGCACAGTTTTTATAATGATAAAGCTGTCAATCAGAGGTTAATTATGCTAACTAGGTGGATAAGGGTGGAGTTAGGAAGGAGTTTGGGAGTGGTGAGTGCTTAAAGGGACATGCACTTTTTATATCAACTGCGCAGGCGTATTGCCCATAATTCACTGGGAGAAAGCCTGAGAGGGGGATACCAGGAGGTGTGGTTTTTGCCTTGTGACATCACTAGGTTACTTTTGGTCAAGGCTGAATGAGATATGTCCAGTCTGTTACTCATCTTTGACAATATGGCTGTTGGGAGGATAGGTCTGATTGTTTCAGGAGGTGCCAAGTCTGGAAGCTAGACTGATTAGGGATCATATTGGGAGGGAGTTTTCTCTTCTGATAATGTTATTCAAGGTTTTCAGGTGCACCTGGCCACTTAGAACAAAGGAGGTATACATTTCTCTAAAAAATACTTGGGTGATGTATTCATGGGTGCTGTATCTAGGCAGACTGCTAGCTCAGGGAAAAGACTTCTAGGCTGGGGGTTGGGGAGAGGCAGAGTTAATGCCTTTATGGCTGGGCGAAAGTGTGACTTTTACAACTTAATTGCACAGGCTTATTACAAACTGATGTTACATACATAGGTACCAGAACACAAGTGAGATTTTACAAACTGAGGTTACAGACAAAAGCATCCCAGACCCCATCATTGTGACCATTTATCTATTGAGGATTTTTTAAACAAAATTTTTACCAAAAAAATTTAGGATATTTGCCATGCTTTCCCTCTTCTCCCTCATTTTGTATCACTCATATGCCTTTTGCCACTCTCTTCTCCACACCTGTCTCATATGATAAGGTGGTTTTACTCCTTACCAAGGCTTTGCTTGTTCAAGGGACTCCATTCCATCTCATCTCCCCCTCTTTTGTCCCTTTCTACAATCTTTCCCTGTCTAGCTAATGCCTACAAACATGCCCATGTGTCCCTTAACCTCAAAAGACCTGTACTTTGATCCTTCCATCCCTGCTAACTATTATCCTATTTCTCTTCTGCCTTTCCTGGCTAAACTCCTTGAAAAGGCCATCTACAATAAATGCTTCCACTTTCTCTTCTCTCAAACTCTTCTTAATTCCTTATAATCCAGTTTCTGACCTCATCGTTCCATAGAATGGCTCTCTCCAATGCCACCTGTCGTGTCTTAAATGCTGAATCTAAAGTTTTCTCCATCTTCCTTCTCCTTGAACTCTCTGCAGCCTTTGACATTTGATCACCCTCTTCTCAATACTCTCTCCTCCATGGGTCGTCAGAACACCTCTCTCCTGGTTTTCCTTCTACCAATCTGATCACTCCTTCTTGATCTCTTTTGTGGGATCCTCTTCCAGATCTACCCTCTAACCTTAGGTGTCCTTGAGGTTTCTGTCCTGGGCCTCTTCTCTTCTCCCTCTAAGTCTATACTACTTTACTTGGTGATCTCATCAGTTACCAAATCTACCTATCCTGCCTTAATATCTCTTTGAGCCTTCAATCTATCATCTCCAGCTTCCTTGCAAATATCTTGAACTGGATATCCAGCAGACATTTTAAACTAACACATACAAAATTTAACTTATCTTCTCCCCTACATCATTCCTTGCCCCCACCCTGCAAACTTTCCCCACCCCTTCCCTAACACTGTCGAAGACACCATCCTTTCAGTCCTCAGGCTCACAATGTAGGTGTTATCCTTGATTCCTCACTATCTTTCACTCCACCATATCCAATCTGTGGCTAAAGCCTGTCAATTTTATCTTTGAAAATTCTTTCAGATATGTCCCTTTTCTCCTCTGATACTGTCACCACTCTAGTGCAGGCCCTTATCACCTCACACCTGGACTATTGCAAAAGCCTGCTGGTAGGTCTGCCTGCCTTCAGTCTTTCCTCATTCTGATCTATCCTCCATTCAGCCACTAAAGTGATTTTCCTAAAGCACAAGATCAATCATATTCCTCTGCTCCTGCCTCAATAAACTTCTGAGGCTCCTTAACACCTCCAGGATCAAATACAAATTCTCTGGTACTGAAAGCCCTTTATAACCTAGACCCCTCTGACTTTGCCAGTCTTTTTACACCTTCTTCTCCTCCTTGTGCCCTTCAATCCAGTAACACTGGCTTCCTTGTTGTTCAATGAACAAGGCACTCCATCTCTGGACTTGAGACATTTTCTCTGACTGTCCCCCATGCCCAGGATTGCCACCTCCATGTCCCTACCTCCTGGCTTTCTTTAAGTCCCAACTAAAATCCTATTTTCTACAGGAAGTCTTTTCTAACACCTTTTAGTTCTAGTGTCTTCTCTTTCTTAATTATTTCCTATTTATCTTGTAGGTAGCTTTTGTGTATGTGTATATAAGTGTAGGTAGGTATATATATATGTGCATATACATGAATATATATATGCACATATACATACATATATATACATACATATATATATATGTATATATATATATATATAAAATATACTATCTCCTTCATTAGACTGTAAATTCCTTGAGGGCAGGTACTATCTTAGGACAGAACTTGGCACATAGTAGGGACTTAAATGTTTATTGAATGATAGGTGGATGTCCCTGCTAGGTACTCCCTGAGATTAATGGCAAGGAGGTGGGCAGGGAAAAGAGCTGTTGAAGTCTCTTTTCAAGAACCTTCATAGCTGTGGAAGGATACTTGAGTCATTCTGAGTCCTACCGTTTCCCATTAAACCCCAAATAAATCTGTACATCTTGCCCTGGGTGGTTACACATGTTTTGAATCTTGTAAACTTGTTTGCTTGTAAAGGAAGTGCATAATTAAACCTCTGGGAGTAGGGAAAGGTCAGATACTGAAGTTCACAGGCATATGGTTGGGCTCAATGAGATGCAGAAGGGAAAGATACCCTCAAATGCACTTAGGCCTTTCATGTCAGGAAGGAGCCTCTGACACAAAGGTTACATTAAGTCTAATTTCTAGAAGTCCCTCCAGGGAAAATAGCAGTGTTCTCTCATGTTCGGTCACTGCTAACAATATCAATTAACATAAGATAAAATTGGCAGACTACACAGTGATGCTAACGCTTCCCAGGCTGGGCAGAGCACACATTACCAGCACATAATGTTACTGGCACTCCCTGGATGCCCAGGTAACTGGAATACGCAGTGATAGTCCCTAAAGGAAATCCTGCTGGGTACTGAAGGAGGTTGACTGGTTTCAGCTAGCAAAGAAGTTCTGAAAATTTCTCTTCCAGAATTTTTGGGTGGATTATAGGGATGGGAGCAGAAGCATTTCTCTTCTTCCACCCAACATGCTTTGCTTCAGTTCTGGAGTTTTCTTTGCACTCCGAGGACCAGAGAACTCTGACCAGGTCAATTCACTAACAGCAATGTCTTGGCAGTTGTAAACCTAATTGTAACTGAGCAGATCCAGTCAAAGTATTTGATTTATGCTTAAAATGGCAAGTTCCTTCTGTGTAGGGACTTTTTTTTTCTCCTTGTGTCTTCTAAAGCCAGCAGAGGGACCTTGACCATAGTCGACTGAATAAATATTGGTTAAACTGAATTGAAAGGAGCTTTTATGTCAGAGTTTTACTCCTTGCTCAATTTTCCAAAGTTCAAAATTCTATTTCCTTTGTCACATAATAACCCCTGAGGTGTTAATAGAAAAACCAGAAACTAAAACTCTCCATCCTCTTTTGACCCTCCAGAAGCAAAACAAATGGGTGATCCACTCTCTTTTCAGAGTCCTCCTTGGAAGACTTGTTGGTCTCACTCTATGATTGAGGATATAATTCTTTCTTAGGCCGTAAGGGGTTTCCAGTTCAAACTCTAGGAAAGCCCATGTTAAATTCTATTCCTCTTATTTTTCTTCCCAACAGAACTGAGACAAAGTTTGAAACTGCTTCTCTCTTTTCTTCTTTCCACTAGAGCCTTTAAACCTTTCCTGTAATACATGAGGCTTGACTTATAAAATAATACCCATCTGCCATAAGAGGTAGCTAGGTGGTTCAGTGGGTAAAGTGCTGGTACTGGAGTCAGGAAGACCTGTTTTGAAATCCTGCCTCAGACACTCACTGGGCCTGAACAAGTCACTTAAACTCTGTTTGTTTTAACTAGAGAGGAAATGACAAAACACTGCAGTATTTTTGCCAAGAAAACCCTGTAAAATATGAACAGGCAGTTTTTGGAGGAAGAAATTAAAGCTTTCCATAGTCATATGAAAAAATTCTCTAAATCACTATTGATATGAGAAATGCAAATCAAAACAACTCTGAGGTACCATATCACACCTATCAGATTGTTTAACATGACAAAACAGGAAAATGATAAATGTTGGAGAAGATGTGGGAAAATTGGAACACTAATTCATTGTTGGTGGAGTTATGAACTGCTCTAACCATTCTGGAGAGTAATTTGGAACAAAAGGCTATAAAAACGTGCATACCCTTTGACCCAGCAATACTACTTCTACAGCTATATCCCAAAGAGATCAAAAAAATGAGAAAAGAACCCACACGTACAAGAATATTTATAGCAGTACTTTTTGTGGTGGCCAAGAACTGGAGACTGAGGGGATGCCCATCAATTGGGGAATGTCTAAACAGGTTGTGTTATATGAATGTAATGGAATACTATTGTGCTATAAGAAATGACAAGCAGGATGATTTCAGAAAAACCTGGAAAGACTTATATGCACTGATGCTGAGTGAAGTGAGCAGAATCAGGAGAACATTGTACACAGTAACAGCCATACTGCATACTATGATGATTGACTTTGACAGACTTAGCCCTTCTCATCAGTGCAAGGACCTAAAACAATTCCAAAAGACTCATGATGGAAAATGCCATCCACATTCAGAGAAAGAACTATGGAGTCTGAATGCAGAATGAAGCAGACCACTTTTTGTTTTGTTTTGTTTTTTTTCTTTCTCATGGTTCCTCCTATTCATTCTAATTCTTCTATATACAACATGAATAATGTGAAAATATGTTTAATGGGAATGCATATGTAGAGCCTATATCAGATTGTATGCCATCTTGGGGAAGGGGGAGGAAATAGAGGGGGAGAAAATTTAAAACTTCATAAGTGAATGTTAAAAACTAAAAATAAATTAACTTAAAAAAAAGAAAAGAAAACCCCATATGGAGTCATGACTGAAGCACCCAACGAAATCAACAACATCATGAAGAGTAAAGTTTTCTACTATTAAAAATATGTCCATTTATACCAGCCTCCATTATTTGCAAAAGTAGAGGTCTTCTAGTGTGGAGTAGTGACTGCATATACTGCCAGGCTGACATAATTGTTAGTATTTCTAAGATGTGGAGAAATTAGATGTAGACAATTGAAGACAATGGGTCAGAATAGATCCTCTTGGCTTGTTAAGTGCCTGCTTGGCACTGGCTGAGTAGAGAATGAGGAACATCAGGGAGATTGAAACTGAGCACCAGCATGAGGTGCAGGAAATTTGGGTTGGTTTTTTTACTTTTGCCCTGGAAGGAAATGGAGAAAACACCAGCTGCCTCAGTGCTTGTTGCTGCTATCAAAATAGGGGTGAGGGGTGAGGGGTGGGGAGGGCAGTGTGTGAAGAGAACTACACCATGGAGATACCAACCTGTATCTCCAAGATAAGAGGCCCTGTGGCTACCTGACTCTGCTGAGATGGATGATGGTGACACTTTCCTCTCTTTCTCTTCTCATCTTTTTTTCTCCTTTCCAGAGAGTTCCTATTCCAAAGGGTTTTTGTTCTTTAAAGTTACTTTTTTATCTTGTGTTTTAATAAATATCAATGCCAGCTGAATAAAGGATTAATTGTAACTGTTTCTGGTTGTGTACTTAATTATTTATGGAGGGAAAGGCAGAAAGAAAAAGGGCAGTGAATGAACTGTGATCTGTAAAGATAAAGGGACAGAAGTTTGGATTAGAAGGGTCCAAGTTACATGGACTCTATCCTGGCTGAGGACTTGAGCCAAATGAGGAAGAACGTTATTGATAACTGATTTTTTAAAAACTAATTTTATAAATTCCCCAGGGGGGAGTAATAACCCGCTTGAACCTGGATTTCATAATTCCTCTGGGGCACAAACGATCTAGAAAAAGAAGTTTGGTGATCAACTTTAGCCAAGTTCACTTACCCCACTGTTCTGATGGTCTAGTCTTCTGAGTGCAGCTGCCAGAGCATAAGCTTGATAAAAGGCAAATATGGCTTCTAGGGCAGGTTGAAAGGAGGAGCTTGGAAAGGGTAACTCTGCCTACATGAAGGTGATGGGGCCATCCAAGAGAGAGAAGCTTGATTTCTGCTAATCTAAACTCCCTCTAATCCTAGACCCTGCTTATGGCAGGTTGATTAATTTTTAAAAATCACTTTTCCACTCCTTCTTTCTTTCTTTTTTTGTCACCACTCCTAGTACTTCTTCCAGATACACACTGTTGCAGGAACCCTGGGACAACTCTACCCTGAGGCTAACTTGAGGACTGGTATGCCTGTTACTCCACATTATGACAAGGCCTAGCCTCTTTCTGCTCACCCTTTCCACTACTGTGTCTCACCCTCTGGCCTACTCTACATCTAACACTGGTTGCCTGGTTTCTTAGGGAATAACAATAACCTGCCTGAATTCATTCCTCAATGATTAACATTCTCCTGGAACACCATCATAACCTTCTTATTCCAGTGATTCTGAACCCCTTGGCTATCATCACACAAATATGTCCCATACAACCTGGTTTCCTTTTCTCATCTCCCTCAGCCTAACATCACTCTACAACGTATCACTCAAAAATCAACCCACTCCTTCCCTTATGCTCCCTGGAATGCCTGTTCCACAAATACTAAGCTTGCGTTCAACTTAACTCTTTTCCTTTCTCCTTCCATCTTCTTTCATTTACTCAGACTGCTTTCTTATGACACAGCATCACTGGCCATCTGTTTAGCATTGGTTATACTTTTACTTGATTGCCCTAACTCATGTGGGTCATGATGGGGGACCTGGAATACTCCTTGCTCCCCACTGACATTTCCAGATTCTCTTTCTAATACTATAATTCAGGAACCTCTTTTCTGAGGTTCATTTGGTCCGTATCTATCACCCAATTAAAATTTGGGTAGCTATTATCAACTGAAATTCAGGATATTCTCTTTGCTTTCTCAATGAGTTCAGTATCTAGCTCAAAGACTTGCTTTCCTCCCCAACTCCTTCTACTAGGGAACTTCAACATCCCTATCAATTGATATTTCCTCAAACATCCTCACTTCTCAGGTTGTCAACTAACTCATTTTCCATTTACTCCTCTACCCTACCCAAGCTAATCACAGACATTGTTATACCCTTGATATTCTCAACACATGGAAGTGTTCCACGTCCATGTTTGTGAACTCTGAAATTCTTTTATTTCATTATAATCTTTTGCTCTTCTATATCTCCTTTTGCCTTTCAACTCCAAACCTGTTCTATATTCTCACTGTGATCTCCACTCTCTATACTCCTCAGTTCTTCCCAGTTACCTCCTATGCAAAGACTATACTCTTTTCCCTTCCCCATCTTGACTTTTGTGATGAACCAACTCAACTCTACATTATTTCTTTCTTTATCCTATTACAGATGGCCTCAGCCTTTGATCACTTCTTCTATCCACCTACTTTACTTCTATTCATGTGTTGTTGAACAAACGTGGAGAAAATCATGAAACTTTGCTGATTGGGTCCACTATACATGTATGCTACATAATCTCAACTGAGCCCTCACAATTCTTTTATACCTCCCTAATTGATTCTATACAACTAACCACTGCAGCTTTTCCAAGGTTTTTCATCTCTCCTCAGATCTTCCATGTCTCCTCTCCCCTCATACTTCTTAGTCAAGAACCTTGCCCCATATTTCACTGAAAAACTTGAAGCCATTCCCAGAGAGCTCCTTCTCTTCTTCTTCTCCTAATCTCACATTACTTAGAGACCTTCTGCTACTGTGTCCTCCTTCACTACTCTCTCATACGAACAGGTAATCTTGGCAAGCTGATCTCTTTGCCAAGACAAACCCCCCTACATGCACGTGTGGTCCCATTTCATCCTATCTTCTCCAAAAGATCACTCCTACTATCATCCCTACTCTGTCACTAATCTTCAGTCTCTCCCAGTCTACTGATTGCCTTCTTTCTGCTTACAATCACACCTATCTTCCCATGTGCACAAAAAACTCCTTACATGCATCCTGCTGGTTGTTGTCCTATAGCTTTTTTCCTTTTCCCTAAACTCTTTGGGAAGGCTATCTACAATCAATGCCTGCCTTTACTTCCTTTCCTCTCACTTTCTTCTTAACTCTGATGTCTGGTTTCCAACCTCATCATTCAACTGAATCTGACTTGTACTTTGTATTGTTTCTGCAACAACCTCCACTCATAAGTGACCCCATCATCATTGTTATCATCATCATACTGATGATAGCTTCATAATAGTAAATCACAATAACTAACTTTAAAGATTAAAGTGCTTTAAAATTTATAAAGCCTTTTACACATGATCTCATTTGAGTCTCATGATAACTCTATAGATAGATATTATGGATTATTTCCCCATTTTTCAGAGTAAGAAACTGAGGTTCAGAGAAGTTAAGTGGTTTTCTCATGAGAACACAGATAATATTATATGGGATGAGTGAAAACTTCTCAATTTGGGGTTGTTAACTTTCCCTTCCTCCCTCCTCCTCCATTGCTGCTGTCAATCACTTTTATCTTCCTTTGTCTATTTTCCCCGCCTCGGTGGGACCCTCCCCCTCTCTTTTCTTGCTGTCCCAGTTGGGGAAGAATTTGGTGAGGTATGCCTCTTCACCAATGAGAGAGGAGACAGTCGGGAAAGGGGGCTTAACTAAGTTATAAATTCTTGCTCTGTCTTTTGTAACTTGCCTCTTCTACATGATGAATCATGGGGAAGACCGCCCCCTTCTCCCGGAGAAGAGAATAAACTTCTGTTTTTATCCTAAGAGATCTCTGTGTTTATTTCTTTTACTAAATTAAGGATGAAGGGTATTCTTCATCCCAGACAATATTAAGGAATTCTTAAACTGGGGTTTGTGGGAGCCCCTCAGGAGAATCTCATCCTCTAGCTAGGTCCAAAGGCAATCAATAATTTTAGAGACTGACTGAAAATGGAATAGTAAGTTCATTCAAAGTTATCTAAGTGTACTATTTCATTAAAAAGTGACTTTCCGAACAAAGGTTTAGTTCAGCTTTTGATAAATCTTGTGCTGTGAGACTCATCTTCTTCCCCATACAGAGATTACACAGCCAATACTGCAAAAGTCAGAAACTGGTTATGGTAAAGATATCTATCTGAGTCCATAAGGTTCTCTATCTTTGGATCTATAGGATAAAGGTAACTATTTGGGAGTATTTAATTTTTCTTTTCTACGTGTGTTCCAGGTAGGATTTGAACCCAAGTTCTGCACTCTATCCATTGTGCCACAGCAGGAGTTTTTACTTCTCTGAGTGTACGTTCCTTCCCACTAATAGACTACAAGCTCCTTGAGGGTGGAGATGTGGATTTTCTTGTTGTTTCTGTATCTCTAGCTCCTGGAACAGTGCGTGCTACACAATAAATGCTTGTTCAATTCAACTGGGGATAGTGTAGAGTTAAACTGAATGGTTTCATACTAGTTTAGTGTAGAGTGGGAAATTGAGACTTTGGTTGAGCAGAGAGTAAAAGAAATTCCTACAACAACAGGGGAAGATCCTTTGCGTTGCTGCCGGGGTCCAAGGTGTAAAGAACAGAAAGTTTTAAATAACGGCAAGGCATTTAATGGCAGAAGCATCCCCCTTGGTCAAGCTGCTTGAGGGCTAGTACTTTTCTGAGGTTAAATAGCAAACAACCGATGTGAAGGGCAAAGCAGAATTTAGGAGGTCGTCCAACATATTAACAATAGCAAGGTGACCTATAACACTCCACCCATTATCATCATAATACCAGGATATTATGAATAGGATCATAGACTCATAACTGGAAGGGTCCTTAAAAACCATATAGTCCACCATCATTTTACAGATGAGGTAACTAAAGCTCAGAAATTTTAAAATACTTGCTAGGGTCTGATAACTGTTGTCAGAGGTGAAATTTGAACCCTAATCTTCCTGACTCTTGCACCATCCACAAAACATTTTGGGGTCCAAAACTCATTCTATTTATGAGGTCTAGAGATATAAAGTGACTAAATGGCCCGAGGTGATACTGGTAGACCCATGATTTGACATGGACATATGCCTCCTTCATGTTCAGCATCCTTTCCACTGTACCAGCTATCTCAATGTTTTGCTATAGTGGTAGGTGTCGGGGGGGGGGGGGGAGGAACCCACTTACCCCCCAAATCGGGATAGTAGTACTGCTGTAAGTCACATGAGTCACCAGAGAGTGGTGGCTACCATCGCAGGAGTCAAACTATCAAAGTTGCTAAGTTTTGCATAGGTGTAGACAAATAAAGGTAAGTCTCCCAAATCGAACTCTGGACCATTCTGGGCGAGTCTCTGACATAAGGGTTAGGAGTCATCTAGGTACCTCTGGGGTTTAGGAAGAGACTTTATAGGGAAATGTGTGGCCAGATCCTCCCAGGGCACATTTTACTGATTAGGTTATCAGTCTGCCTCTCGGGTCTTGGGGACACAAACTATGTGTCCAGACCCTCTCCCTTTCTCATTTATTACATTTAGCCACAGTCCTGTCCTCCTGGAGAAGTAGGGACGATGCATTAGAGCTCAAGATATATGGTGACAGATACATCACATCGCACGAGTCCTGAAAGCTAACCTGGGACTTAAAACCCCAGGCACGGGGAGTAAGGGAGAAAATTGTTTTCCAGGGTTTGGGTATTCCTTTATCTACAAGAGCTAGGGCGGGGGGAGGGGTAAGAAGGGGAAAGCGATTCTTTAATTTCCGGAGGAGACACAGACGTCTCCACAGTGCGACTTCCCCTCCTCCTAATTGCTGCCACAGCCCAGGTCCTCTCTAGGCATTTCTACTCTGGCTTTCTCGTCTGTGTGGCTACTCTGTGGTCTGTTCCCCGCCTAGGTGGAGAAGCATTTTTTTCAGTTATTCTTTTTTGTCATCTTTAGGGGATTATAAAATTCTCTGTTGGATTTTAGGAAAGCTGCTCGTGCACCGACCTCCAAGGCGAGGGGCGGGCGCGTACAAAGGAGAGGGGTGAGGTCGCTGAAGGAGGGGGGGAAGAGGGACGGCGGAAGTGAAAAACAACTTAAAACGGGGAGGGGAGGACGTAAGAAGGGGCGAGGTCGGGGGGAGGGGCAGGGAAGAGAGAGAGAGGCGGGTGGAGAGGAAGAGATAGTTAAAGAAAGGGGAGGCCAAAGGGGAAAGGTAGGGTCACCGGAAGAGGCCTGTAGAGAGGGAGGGATCATGAAAGGAAGGGGGTGCTCGTAGGAGGAAGCGGGGTCACGGAAAGGGGCGTGTTCACGGATGGGGGGGAAGGCGGGGCAAAGGCGGTGCCCACACTCGGAAGAAGGATCTCGGAGGGTGGCTGTATTCGGGAATGGGCGGAGTCGGAGCTCTGCGCGAGTCTTGGCCCCCGCGCAGCCTCTTTTCCAGGAAGCCCTGTGATTGGGTGCCTTCTACCTCGTGCTGGGAGCTTCTGGGCTGGACTCTGCCTCCCACCCCTATTTTATTTACATAGAATCTCCATATATGGAGACGAGACTATCAACCACTTTAATAAAAAGGAAGAAAAATCATAGTGTCTTAATTTTTTTATAACAAAAAAGAGATGGGGAGAAAAAGCCCCAGACCTTAAAAAATAAACCACACCCCTCCTAGCGTTGTAGTGTGCAAGTCAGGGCTGGGGGAGAGAGCAGACTAATCACAAAAGCTTATAAAGTGCTCTGAGTTCACAGGATGGGTCTCCTGTGTCTCTCATAATAATAACAATTGCTAACATTTATTGAGTACTTTAAGGTTTGCAAAGCGCTTTACAAATATCCTCAAAACAAACCCTGTTTTTCTCCCCACTTTACAGATGAGGAAATTGAGATTTATAAGGGTTAAGTGTCTTGTCAGTCCAGGGTCACAGGGCTAGTGAGGTCACACTTGAACTCAAGTCTTACTGACTCCCAAGTCCAGGGCTTTTATTCATTGCACCAAATAACACTAACCTCCCTAATGTATGCTCTGGACCTTACTTATTTCCCTACTGCTCAACTCCCTAAGGTCCACTTCTTAAACAAAATCAAGATCTTTCACCCCTAGGGGTAAAAAAGAAAAAAGATGTACTTTGTTTTGGTAGCAGTTTCATTTCGGAATTGTCTCTTCTTCCTAGGGAGCCCATTCCTTCTAACAAGAAATTAAAAAGGAGGGAAAAAGCAGTTCAGCCAAACTAATAAACTCATCAAGGGAGTTTGACAGCCTAGGTAATATTCCACATCCATAATCCCTCTCTGATTTTTTTGGGGGGGGAGGGGGAAAGCAAGGCAATTGGGGTTAAGTGACTTGCCCAAGGTCAAACTGCTAGTGTGTTAAGTGTCTGAAGTCGCATTTGAACTCAGGTCCTTCTGACTCCAGGGGCATACTCTATTCACTAAGCCAACTAGCTGTCCCACCCCGTCTATTCTGTAAAAAAGGAAGAGGATTATATTTTCTCATCTCTTCTGTGGCCAGTAAAGATGCCCTGTTCTTTCTCAATATTAAAAAAAAAATTCTTTTCTTGTCTTATCCATAGTCCTGAAAGGCACCTTAACATCTGATAATCAAATTCCATTTTATAGATGAAGAAATTTTGTTCCAGAGAAGTTAAACAATTTGCTTGAAGGTCACCCAGCTATTAAGTCAAACTGGGATTCAAATCCAGATTTTCTAACTCCTGTTCTTCCATTAGATCTCTTCTCTACAAGCCTCATTTGCTACCATTACGTAACTTCTCTTAGTGCTTAGCTCCCTGTCCCAGATATAGCACTGTCAAGGATGGTGATGGTGGAGAAGAAGTCATTGTTCTGCTTGTCTATCATGACAAGCCGAGGCACCATCGGATAGAATACTTTATTTGGAATTAGGAAGACATGAGTTCAAATTCTGCCTCAGATTCTCTCTGGCTATGGAACCCTGATAACCTCAGCCTCATCCGTAAAATGAGCATAAAAATAGCACCTCCTTTACAGTGTTGTAAGGATTAAATGGGGGCAGCTAGGTGGCACAGTGGATAGAGCTCTGGGCCTGGAGTCAGGGAGACCTGAATTCAGATATGAGGGAAGACATTTACTAGCTGTGTGACCCTGGGCTAGTCAGTTAACCCTGTTGGCCTCAGTTTCATCCTCTGTAAAATGAGTTGGAGAAGGAAATATTAAACCATTCCGGTATCTTTGCCAAGAAAACCTCCAAATGGGGTCACAAAGACTTGACTTCAACTGAAAGACAACAACAAGGATTAAATGAGATAATATTTGTAAAGCACTTTGCAAACCTTAAGGCAATAAATATATAAATGCTAGCCAGTATGTTGATAATTACTGTGAGGAATGCTGTTTACATCCTGTGAGAGCCAAGAGGCCCCCAGGACATGTGGGATTCCTTCCTACTCCTGCACTGGCCACTACTTGGACTCTTCCATGCCTAGAACTATGTCTTTCTCCTTCTCTCAGAGCCACATTCTGTCTGCTGCACCCCCAGCTTTGCCTCTGAGTTCTGCAGGGGACCTAAAGAGGTAAAGGAATAGCCCACCCACAGGAGTGGGGAACCTTCGACCTTGAGGCCACATGTGGCCCTCTAGGCCTTCAAGTTGGCCCTTTTGACTGAATCCAGACTTCACAGAACAAATCCAATATAATAATATTTTAATTATAATATAACAGATCATTTTATTTATTAATATAATAATGAATAATTATTAGTTATAATTTATATACTATATAAATATGATTATATGATTACTATTATTTATTAATTATATTAATAGTATTATTATATTGAATATGTTCTGTGAAGTTTGGATTCAGTCAAAGGGATACATAGGAAGGCCTAGAGGGCCATGTTGGCCTAGACTAGACGCTGCGTTTCCCCACCCCTAATAAACACTACTGCCTCTGGAAGGACTAAAAGGGTAGGGAAATAGTAGTAGAAGTGTAGGAGAATAGAGAAGACAGTCAAACCAGTATCAGACTTCAGTGAGCAAAATCAGTTATGTTCAGTTCTAAGGATCTAAACACGTACTTCAAATTAATAGAGGAAGATAAGAATGAAAAAGTCCAAATTTACTAAGACGTAGTCCCAATACAGTTTCTAAATTCGAAATGATCTTTAGGCCACCTGCTGGTCTGAAATCCAAGGCCCAGATTAGCTGGTCACATCTTTCTCAATGGTATCTATCTATTCCTATGTTTGTCCAGATTCCAAGTGGGCTTAGGTTCAGTTCAGAAATTTATAGACTATCTGAGTATTATTGTAAGGCCCTCATTTGACAGAAGAGGAAACTGGCCTAGAAATAATTAACCCAAAGTCACACAGTTAGTAACTAGCAGTGATAGTTTCAAGCTTCTCATTTCCTCCCTTTCCTCATTTTTTTCTTTTTCTGGTAAGTGTGTTGTGTTCAATTTTCTTTTTCAGCCTTGAAAATTTTTGTTTCTCTGGCTCTTGAGTCAAACAACTTGGGTTCAAATTCTGCCATTATCTCTGTGATGTTGGACTAGTCAGTTAACTTCCTTGGACCAAAGTTTTCTCATCTGTAAAATGAGGGAGTTGGGTTAGAGGTCCCTTCCAGCTTTAGACACACGATCCTAATTTTTTTTTAAATAGGCATGAATAAAAATATCAATCACTGTTAAGAAGAGTATTCAAACTTGAAAAAAAGATTTATTCTGTTTTAATCTTTGAAAAAAAAAAGAATACATTTAAACTGGGTATACACAACCTTCTCACTCTATACCAAGATAAGTTCCAAATGGTTACGTGACTTAGACATAAAAGGTGTCCAAAATATTTATTCCATTTTGGTCTTTAAAAAAATAATACACTGAAACTAGGTGTAGAC
Organism: Pseudochirops corinnae; assembly: GCA_028646515.1. Lineage (NCBI taxonomy): Eukaryota > Metazoa > Chordata > Mammalia > Diprotodontia > Pseudocheiridae > Pseudochirops > Pseudochirops corinnae. The sequence continues at coordinate 62,968 of JAQQSV010000298.1, read as the reverse complement.
CAACTTTTCACTCTATATGAAGATAAGTTCCAAGTGGTTATGTGACTTAAACATGAAAGGTGTCATCATAAATAAATCAGAAGTACAAGGGATAATATACCTTTCAGATCTATGGATAAGGAAAGAGTTCATGACTAAAGGATCAAGAATATCACAAAAGAAAAGATGGGCAATTTTGATTATATAAAATTGAAAAGTTGGGGCAGCTGGGTGGTGCAGTGAATAGAGCACCAGCCCTGGAGTCAGGGGGACCTGAGTTCAATCCAGCCTCAAACACTTAACACTTACTAGCTGTGTGACCTTGGGCAAATCACTTAATCCCAATTGCCCTGCCTTCCCCTCTCCAAAAAAGCAAAAATAAAAAAATTGAAAACTTTTTGCATAAAAAAAATCAATGTAGCTGAAACTGGAAGGAAAACAGGTAATGGAAAAATCTTTATAGCAGGTTTTTCTGATAAAAATGTCCCATTTCCTTTTTTGGGGGGGGGGAGTTTATTTTTTTTTTGTTTATTTACTTTTAGTTTACAACGTTCAGTTCCACAGTCCCTTGAGTTTCAGATTTTCTCCCCTTCTTTCCCCCCCCCATCATGGCAGCATGCACTGGGATACAGGATCTACAAATATCTTCCCATTAATCATTAGTCAGGTTGTAAAGAAGGATTGTAACTGATGGAATGATCAGTGGGAAAGAGGAAACAAAACGAAACAAGAGAAAGAAACAGGGCAAGTAGTTTGTTTCAGTCTGCACTCAGACTCCGCTTCTCCTTCTCTGGATGTGGATGTCTCCTTCCATCGTGAGTCTTTTTTAGTTGTCCTGTAACCTTGTATTGCTGAGAGGAGCCCAGTCTATTGAAGTTACTCATCACACATACGTTGTGTCTGTGATTGTGTACAGATTTCTCCTGGTTCTGCTCTTCTCACTCAGCATCAGTTTATACAAGTCTCTCCAGGTTATTATGAAGTCCGTCTGATCCTCATTTCTTATAGCACAGGAGTATTCCATTACATTCATGTACCACAGCTTGTTCAGCCATTCCCCAATGGATGGGCGTCCCCTTGTTTTCCAATTCTTTGCCACCACAAAAAGAGCTGCTATAAATATTTTTGTACATATGGGTCCTCTTCCCACTCCTCTGATCTCTTTGGGATATAACCCTAGAAGTGGTATTGCTGGGTCAAAGGGTATGAATTTATTTATAGCCCTTTGGGTGTAGTTCCAGAATGGCTGGATCAGTTCGCTGCTCCACCAACAATGCATTAGTGTTCCAATTTTTCCATATCCTCTCCAGCATTTATCATTTTGCTGTTTTGTCATCTTAGTGAGTCTGGCCAGTGAGATGTGGTACCTCAGAGTTGTTTTGATTTGCATTTCTCTAATCACTAGTGATTTGGAACTAAATGTCCCATTTCCAAGATATATAGGGAATAGATTCAAATCTATAAGATACAAGTTGATAAATGGTCAAAGGATAAGAACAGGCAATTTTCAGAAGAGGAAATCCAAGGGATCAGTCACCATGTGAAAAAATGCTTCTAATCATTAATAGAGAAATGCAAACTAAAGTGCCCACCTCATACCTATATGATTGGCAAAGCTGACAAAAACAGAAAACAATATATGCTGGAGGGGCTGTGGAGAAAACAGGCACATTCATACATTGCTGGTTGAACTGGTCCAGCCATTCTGGAAAGCAATTGGGAACTATGCTCAAAAAATTACTAAATTGTACATAACCTCTGACCCATTGACTGTCCTATACTCCCAAAGAGATCAAAGAAAGAGGAAAAGAACCCACATATATAAAAATATTTATAGCTGCTCTTTTTGTGATGGCAAAGGAATGAAAACTAAGTGGGTGTACATAAAATAGAAAATGGCTGAACAAATTATGGTATTTGAAAATAATAGAATGGTACTGTCTTTAGAAATGATGAAAGGAACAATTTCAGAGAAATCTGGGAAAATTTGAAGAAACTGAGACAGAGCAAAGGAAGCAGAACCAGGAGAACAATTTCTACAGTAGTAACAAATTCTAAAGATGAACAACTTTAAAAGAATTAGTAACTGATAAACACAATGACCAACAATGATTCCAGAGGATTATTGCTGAAAATGCCACCAATTCAAGACAAAAATGTTGAACTTAGAAGGCAAATTGAGACATACTTCTGGAACACAGTCAATGAGGGAATTTATGTTGATACTGTATATATGTATATGTATATATATATGTATTTACATAGACATATTTATACATATTCATTACAAGGTCTTTGTTTTTCTTTCTTTTTCAGTGGAGGGGTAAACGTAGGGTAGAGAAGGAAGAGGTAGATTTTAGACAAAAAAAGTTTCCAGGAGAATTCTTTCCCCTGACTCTAGGCTCTACCTATTCTAGCATATCTTAAAACAAACAAACAAGCAAACTGCCAGAATAATTTGGTGAACACTGATTCCTTGCAGTAGGCTCTTCAGGACTCAACAGTGCCTCTCATTCTCTAAAAGAGCGAATCTAAACACTCATATTGAATGAATATCCCTCAAATGGCCCCATCCTCAAAACCCTTCTTTGAAAATTGAACCAAGATGTTTTGTTTCTTTTGCTTCTCAAAAGTTTATAGAACAGGGGCAGCTAGGTGGCGCAGTAAATGGAGCACCGGCCCTGGAGTCAGGAGGACCTGAGTTCAAATTGAGCCTCAGACGCTTGACACACTTACTAGCCATGTGACTTTGGGCAAGTCACTTAAACCCAATTACCCTCCAAAAAAAAAAGTTTATAGAATAGTCAGACCCTGCAAGGGCTCTGTGATTCTCCAACAGCAATTTCCAGGCAGGTGGTTGGACAGAAGAAACAAGATGATGGTGCCATAATAAGCAGTTCCCTCTCCTCCACATTCTAAATTAATCCAAATCCACTTTAAATATATTTAAACTAAAAGCTATGCCAACCAAAAACCTGTTCTGTTATAACTTAAAAATCATGATGAAATTCATGCATATTTGTTTTTTGAATATTTTATTTTTCCTAATTACATGTAAAAACAATTTTGAACATTCATTTTTTTTTAATTTGAGTTCCAAATTCTTCCCCTTTTTCCCTCTCCCCTCCTTGAAATAATAAGCAATTTGATATAGGTAACACATATGCAGTCATGCAAAACATATTTCCATATTAATTATGTTGTGGGAATTCTAATAGAAGACACAGACCTAAAAAAATAAAGTAAAAAATAGTGTGCTTTGATCTGCATCAGTTCTTTCTCTGGAGGTGGATAGCATTTTTCATTGTGAGTCCTTTGGAATTTTCTTGGATCATTGTATTGCTGAGAATAGCTAAGTCATTCACAGTTGATCATCACACAATATTGCTGTGACTGTGTAATGTTTTGGTTCTGCTCACTTCACTTTGCATCAGTTCATGTAAGTCTTTCCATGTTTTTCTGAAATCATCCTGCTTGTCATTTCTTATAGCACAATAGTATTCCATTACAATCTTAAATCACAACTTGTTCAGCCATTCCCCAGTTGATGGATATCCCCTCAATTTCCAAATTCTAGCCAACACAAAAAGAGCTGTTATAAATATTTTTCTACAAATAACAGTTCTTCCCTTTAAAAAAAAATCTCTTTGGGATACAGACCTGCTAGTGGTCTTGCTGTGTCAAAGGGTATTTATAGTTTTAAAGCCCTTTAGGCATAGCTGCAAATTGTTCCCCATAATGATTGGATCAGTTCACAACTTCACCAACAATGCAAAGTTTTCTCATCCTAATTTTCCCACATCCCCTCCAGCATTTATCATTTTCTTTCTTTTTGTCATGTTAGCTAATCTGATAGGTATGAGGTGATACCTCAGAGTTGTTTTCATTTGCATTTCTCTAATCAATAGTGACTCAGAGTATTTTTTTCATATATAAGAGATAACTTTGATTTCTTCTTCTGAAAACTGCCTGTTCATATCTTTTGGCCATCTATCAATTGGAGGATGACTTGTATTTTTATAAATTTGACTCAGTTCTCTGTATATTTGAGAAGTGAGGCCTTTATGGGAATACTTGCTGTAAAAAATTTTCTCACCAGCTTTCTGCTTTCCTTCACATCTTGGCTTCATTGGTTTTGTTCGTACAAAATCTTTTTAATTCAATATAATAAAAATGATCCATTTTACATCTTTTAATGCTTTCTATCTTTTGTTTGGACATAAATTCTTCCCTTCTCCATAGATCTAACAGGTAAACTATTCCTTGCTCTCTTAATTTGTTTATGGTATTACACTTTATGTCTAAATCATGTACCTGTTTTGAACTTATCTTGGTATATGGTGTGAGATATTGGTCTATATCCAGTTTCTGCCATACTGTTTTTCAGTTTTCCCCAGCAGTTTTTGTCAAATAGTGAGTTCAATTAATGCATATTTAACAAAATTTCTCCCATTATCTTTGTGTGTGAGAGAAATGTAGGCTGAATAAATGAATGTATGAATGAATGAATGAGAAAGCATTTATTATGTCCTTACTATGTGTGAGCACTGTGCTAAGCCCTGTGAATACAAAAACAAAAGTGAACAGTGCTTACCCTCAAGGAGCTTAAATTCTAAAAGAGGAAAACAACATATATAGGGAAGTAGTGGCTAGGGAAGGGTATTTTAATTTGTAAAATTATAGAAATAGTGAGTGGAACCACTGAGTATAGATTGATATGTCATTTCCAAGAGCAATGGAAATATTAATCTGATTATGGCCCCAGAAATAGACAATATGGAGGTAGGGAGGTGGGGGTTAGGGGCAAGCTTGTGGAAGTCAGGAAGCTGTTAAAAAGATGGCAGAGGAATAAAGTGAATCATGGCTGGACTAGCTGGCCTGAAATAGTAGACTTTTGAGTCACTCATCAGTCAGGGTGTTGGGAGTCCCAGGGTAGGAGTTTCTAGAGCTACCAGGGCTAAATCTTTCAAAGCATATTTTTGACTCTAGTGGCAAGGTGTCTGGGTTTAAGAAGGTAGGGGAATGAGTAAAATTATAATAGAGCTAATTAAATTTAGAAGTTGAATGATTGGACTCAAAGACTAGTCATTTTTTATTTTTGTTTTTTTTTTTTCAGGGGGAAAGCAGGGCAATTAGGGTTAAGTGACTTACCCAAGGTCACACAGTTAGTAAGCGTCAAGTGTCTGAGGCTGAATTTGCACTGAGGTCCTCCTGACTTCAGGGCCGGTGCTCTATTCACTGCGCCACCTAGCCCCCCCAAAGACTAGTAATTGTTGATAGATTATGTCTATTTACCTTATTCCTGGCACTAAGCATCATGCCTGGCATTTAGTAGGTCCTTAATAAATGCTTGTTGACTGACTAATTGAATGTCAACGTGGATAGAATTTTCTTTCCTCAGGGATGTCTTTGGCTCTATTTAATAGATGATCAGCCAACAGAATTTATTAAGTGCCTACTAAGTCCCAGAAACTGTGCTAGGATATAAAGATAGAAAGGAAAATAAATGAACCAATCCCTGTTCAAAAGCAGATTTATATTCTGTTGAAGGAGATAATATATGAATAAAAAATGTTTACAGAATATAAACAAAAATCTGTTCAAAGTCAGTTTGGGAGTGAGGGCCCTAGAAGCTGGGGGTATCAGGGAAGGCTTCATGTAGAATGTGGTACTTGAGCTGAATCTTAAAGGAAACAAGCGACTCTAAGACACAGAAGTGAGGAGGGAGTGTCTACCAAGCATGGAATATAGCCTGTACAAAAGCCCAGAGATGGGAGGTGGGGTGCTGGCTGAACTAGAGAGTGGCAGAGGGGGAGTAGTGCATAATAAGGTTGGAGATATAGATTGGGGCCAGGTCATGAAGCCTGGGTACTAAGGAAACACTTAATATGTGTTTTAATTTTAATTAATTTTAATTAAAAATGCTTGTTGACTGACTAATTGGTAATATAGTAATATTCCTCCTGAGAGGCAATGTGGTGTAGCAGATGGAGAGCTGGCCTCAGAGTCCAGAAGACATGAGTTCAAGTGCACATACTAACTGTGTGACTCTGGCCAAGGCAGTTAACCTCTCAAAGTCCTAGAAAATCTTTAAATATATAAATTTGTATAGGGAGTTTCCTTGCCTGGAGTTTTCTACATCAATGAAATCCCAGATATGGATTTTTAAAAAAATCTCCATTAATTACATCATTGTCATTAGATTGACCATTGGGTGGTAGATTCTTTAGTCACAGTAGCTCATGAAATGAAAGAAATACAAAGTGACTCTCAATCCTGTGTAGCCCCCCTTCCACTTCTGAAGTGTCACTAGCAGAGTGATGGAAAAGGGGGACGGGGGTTTTAAAAAATCACATGATTTTTTAGACTGCCTATATACAATAGACCATCTATAAATAATAACTTAGATGTTGACACCCAATGTGAGAACCCTGTCTAATGACCAACAAGTGGATATAACGGAGAAGTTGACATTCTTGTTATAAAGAATGTTCTTATTTTTGACATTCTTGTTATAAAGAAAACTAGAAAACAAAAGAAAATTGCAGCTAAATGGAAGGACACCTCATGGATTCTTCTTGAAAAGACAAGTAAGGTAATTAATCAAATTGGCTTTATTGTGCGCATCCAAACAGCAACAGGAAATGTGATTTCATGGGCTATCTATTTATCTCATATTGCCATAAATATTTGATAAATGAAAAGAATTAAAATAAAATGACCTCATGGAAAGGATTGCTATTGACATGCTAACGTCAAGAGAGATAATACTGGCAGAGTACTTAGCAGAGTGTGTAACACAGGGCTGCGGAACCTGTGGCCTTGATTTACATGTGGCCCTCTGGGTCCTCAAGTGTGGTTCTTTGACTCAATCCACACTTCACAGAACAAATTCTTTTATTGAGGAGATTGGTTCTGTGAAGTTTGGATTCAGTCAAAGGGGTGCACTTGATTCCAGAGGTTCCCCACCCCTGGTGCTATACAAAAGCTTACTTCCTTTCTCCCCAATATCACTTACAAAGGATGGGGAGGCAGAGAAATTCTATGCAGAACTTATTAACAGCCAACAGATTAAATCAGCCTATACCTTAACAGAGATGGCTAGATGACTCAGTGAATAGAACCATTCGACCTAGAGTCAGGAAGACCTGAATTCAACTCCATCCTCAGATACTTATTAGCTGTATGGCCCTGAGGAAGTCACTTAACTTCTACCCTAATCCACTGGAGAGGGAAATAGCAAACCACTCCAGTACCTTTGCCAAGAAAACCCCACAGACATGACTGAATAACTAAACTATTCAATCCTAAAAAACATCCTTATCCACTCTATCCATAGGTTTGTTTGCTTGGGTGACTGAGAGGTTAGTGGTGCCTTCAGCAGTAATGGGGAAGTAAGGAAGAGGGAACCACTTGGGCAGAAAGGTGAATATAACTTTGAACATGTTGAATTTAAGATGTCCATAAGACATCCTGATCAAGATGTCTGTAAGTCAATTAGAGACGGCTGGTTAGGTAGGAAGTTTGAGCTGTGTAAGCAGATCTGAAAATCATTAGCACGTAGGTAATAATGGAATACATAACTGATAAAATTATAATGTGAAACGATACCAAGGGAGAAGAGGGCCCAAGCCAGAGTCCTGAGGATCAGCCACTATTAATGGGTATAACCTGAGGCTTGAGCAGTGTTTGAATAATTATGATTATCCCAAGTATCTTACTTTAAACCTGGAGCTGTCAAGGGGTTCTGGAGTTAGGAGGGAACTGGGCTGCTATATACCTCTAGCACCACCCAACTCACTGGATTGTTTTGGGGACAAAGTAGGATAATGCTTGTCAAGTGCATGGTAAATCTTGATGTACAATGATAAGGTCAGCTATCTTATTTTGTTACTACTCCTAAAAATATCTCCACTAAAGTCCTATGCTAATACCTCATGGTGGTGCGGAGATGATCCTGGGTTCCCTGAGGCTAACCCAGTTGAACATGAATTATAGAAAGTCTTACCAAGCTGAAAAGTCTTCATGTAGGGGCTGAGTGGTATATTGATCTGCATCCCAGCATACTGCCAGGTCAAAGACTTTTTTTTTTAGCCACAGTAACTCACAAAGACCATTTTGTAAATCACAGGGAGATAGTGATGAGTCGCTGGAGACATTCCCTGGACTTACAGAGGCAGTAAGTAGATAATGCAGAGGAGAAGGGCACAGGGCAGCCTGACTTTAAATCCAGCTGTGTGATGGTGAGCAAGTCACTTAACCTCTATTTGCCTCCATTTCCTCAACTGTGAAATGGGAATAATAACAACACCTACTTCCCAGGTTATTATGAGGATCAAATGAGATATTTTTTAAAGTGCTTAGCCCAGTGTCTGGCAATAGTCAATGCTTAACAAATGCTTGTTTCCTTCCTTCCTTCCGATGAAATTGTAGGTCCTTGTACTAATGGTATTGCAGAACAACAAATGACAAGAGACATTTAGAATAGAAGGAATCATAAATTGTAGGGTCACAGATTTCAAAGGTGTCTTAGAGGTAATCTACTCTACTCTCCCTCATTTTACAGAGAAAACTGGGGCTCAGAGGAAGTTTCTTGCCCAAGGTCTCTATCCCACATCCAATATTCTTTATGCTACATCACAGCTACCTCTGCTTTTGTTAGCCAAGAACTTTAGACTTCACGGCATTCTCTGTTCTGGCTGAACTTCCAGGAAATTCCCACAGAGCTAACTTCAGTACTCCATGGTCAGAACCATCTATTCTTGGTGCCTGGTAGCATCTATTGCTCTGCCCCTGATTTTTTCATTGAGAAAATTTTTGTTGTTTTATACTGGGTTTATATAAACTACCTCAAATCCTTGTGGGCAGCAGGTGAAGTGTGAATAAACATGGGGAAATAGGGTGCTGTTTGTCCTTCATTCTCAAAGAGGACCATGACATCAGGGAAGCAGGTGGGGTGTAAGTAAACATATGGAGAGAATCAAGGCATTGTTTGATTCAGTTGTTCACATTTATTTACTGGTAATTTCAAAACACTGACAAAACACATCACACTTTTCTTGTCACTTTCCCCCCACTTAAATCTCTGTATACTTGGGACATAAAGCTCCAGATTAGCTGCATCCACTTGAACCAGAGTATTTTCCTCATGAAAACACAAAAAATGGTGCAATATCAAAAACGTGCCCAAAAAATGTGCAAAAGAACAAAAGTGCAAAAGTTTCCTTTGTTGTTGTCACCACAGTTATTCCCCCCCACCCCCAAATGCCAAACTTAAACAGAAAAGGGCCTCTCCCCTCTTAAATCCAGGGCTAGGCTGGGGCCAAAGGGAGGCATCTCCCCCTCCCTCAGAAACTGGCAGGATGGGGGTGGGGGAATGTGAGGAGAGGGGTGAAAGAAGTTAGGCCAGAAACGGTCTCCATTGCCTCCCCCACATCCCAGTGCAAAGATTTCATCCTGGAGGGACAGAAGGCAATGGCTGAATTTTCTCCCCTTCTGTGATTTTTCTTCCATTCCAAAGTGCTTGACGTTGATGGAGAAAGTATGAATGCTTCCAGGTTTGGAAAGTTGGGGGCCTCTTCCTCCAAGAGTCCCCAGCTCCTCTTACTTTCTCCACAACCAAACAACACAAGTCTTTGCTGGCAGATTCATCCCTCCGCAGAAACAAATACTGTCTTAGCACCTCACCTAGGGTTCCTGGAGAGGCTAACCTAGCACCAGTCATCTTGCCTCAAGGCAGGAGGTGAATGAACATTTCTCTCTCTTTAACAGAGAGGCATGACTAGAAAAAAATAACGCCAGGCCCAAGAACCAGGATTAGAGGAGGATCAGTCAGCCTTCTTGCCCTCTTTGCACCAGTGTGGCCTTGACAAAACTCAACCCCTATCACCCCAAAAGACTTGCAAGCCATGCCCTTTTGGATTGAGTCACCAGCCTTCCAGTGCTGGGCTCTGAGGTCTCTCTTCACTTTGGAGTAGTAATGTGGAGGCAATGGGGTATGAGTGATTCAGCTGGCACAAGCCCCAGACAGCTGAACTCAGAGCAGTGGAAATGGGGTGGGGTGGGGTGGAGAGCAGGCAGGACAGTGACAAAACAAGATCCCCTCCCCCCACCAAGGCACCAAACTGCCTCATCAACAGGGGAGCAGCTTCACCACCAAAGAAGAAACCCCGGAAGTGGGGGCTCCTGCCAGGTCCTGTAAGGCCCAAGTCACTCTGGGCAAGCGGTGGCAGCTGGTTTTCCAACCTCCCTCACCCCATTCCAAAATGCCTTTGGCTTCAGAGTCCCTGGTCAGGATAAGCAGTAGTCGCTGTAGCACCATAGACAAAGACAACAGCAAGTTCTCATCCTTCTGAGGGAGGGGTGCAGGTGGCACCAGAACACCCCTTCCCACAGTTCCCTAGGACCTGCCCCATTTGCACAGGGACCCCCTCCTCCCTTCCCCAAGAAAGGCTCCTCTGTGACTCCAGAGGTCCCCTTCACAATCCCCCACCCTACGCTTTCACAAGAATGTCCTACTTCTGCTTGACTTTCTAAAGTTTGCAGACTGAGGGCCCAAGGGCCTCTCATTTCACCCTCCCCAGCTTCAGATGAACCCCAACAGGGCTCCACCTTGGTGGGGGGAGGGGGTGGGAATGGGCAGTGCTTTGGGTTTGTCTGTCTTTGTTTTGTTTTGAAAGAAAAAAAATCAAATTGTAATAGCCCTTAACTTTCTCCCTAAGTCCTGACCTTGTCCTGGGCAAATGGCCTTTCAGGTCAGCACCTATGGTCAGGGCTCCCTAGACCCCAAGACATCCCCCAGCTCCACGTGCTCATAGAGTCTTTTCCATGTCACACACTTAACCACATAACCACATAATCACACATAACACCCACACACTTACATACCTCTCTCACTGTATTTATACCTTGCTTTTCTTCCATACCACACACACAACATCCTTTCCACCCCCACAGCTGAAATTCATATCCATAGGTTCATGTACCCCTCCATATGACCTTCCTTGCCTCTTCCCCAGATGCCATCCATTTTCATACTTCCATCCATTGCATACTTCCTCGTATTACATATAGCCACACAACCCTGCGTCAACCTTATCACACACACATCCCTACAAAGGCCACACTCACACTATATACAGATGATACTGCTCTCACAGATACTCTGCACACTCATATATCTCTCCATTTATATCCACACACACAGATAACACTCAACTATCCAGTCACATTTCAGCTAATGTGTTCACACCATGCAGATAGACATGACTTCACAGATACTATATATGGGTCCCCTACACAGAGATATCACATATCCCCATCTCTCCCATGCTCACATTATACACAATTTCATCCACTCATATATTTCCCTTACACACACAATTCCCCTCTCCCCTCTACCCCCACAACATGCTCACAACACACAGACAACCACATCCACTCTCCCTCTGGTCTACTTCATCCAGGCTTTACTGTCCTCTAAAATGACACATTGAACATGTTTATAGGATAGAGCCTGAGCAGATCCAGGGGCCAGAGCAGAGCTGGTCTACTTAAGCTGGGGCTGGGGTAGCTTGGGTTCTTGCCACTGGGTGGGGCAGGTAGTGGACATACTTGAAGCCCAGCCCTAGGGTCCTTCCCACTGAGCCACTGACTCTAGACTGTAGCCTGCAACCCAGAAGAGCCAAGGCTGGTACTGTATGGACAGATTTATACTTTATGCTCTTGGGTTTGCCTTTGTTCTTCTTGGAGGCTAACTCTGTGGACCCCCAAAAGAAGGAAAAAAATGGTGTCCTCTCCCTGCTGTCCCCATGCTGTACAAGGTAGGTAGAGATAGGGCTACCTCTGGTCAGAGGTCTGCTTCCCTTGGCAAAGAGCTCCCAGTTACTAAAGTACTCAGGATGGGGACCACAAGGAGGGCCCATGGTAAAGATCTGGACCCAAGAGAGTCTTTCTTGCCCACATTCTCAAAATTCCTCACCAGTAAGGCTGGAAACAAAGGAATCCCACCATTCCAGGCCAGTCCCCTTCTCAGGAAGAGGGGTGGTGCCATCTGGGTCAAAGGGCAGGTTTGGCAGTGACTGCTCAGGGTCAGGGGTCCCTCTCCTGTCCCCACCCCCTCATCCCAAAGCAGAGGTGGGGTAGGGTCCCAGGAGTCCCCACCCTTGTAGGAAACAGTTTGGCAGTGGCAGAGAGGAAGGACAATTATGAGAAAGGGACAGATGCCAGAGAACTCATTAAAAAAGATAGAAAAGTTCGCCTACATGCGCCCCCATACACACACACTCACAGCCTTCCCCCCACCCCCAACATCTCTTCTTTTTAAAAATTTCTCATGAAGAGCAAGCAGCAAACATGTAAATGACAGGTCAGAAGTGACCCCACATATTCAGTAGTAAAGAGTCAAAATGCGACATTTCCATGGGAAGCCTAGCATGAGTTTGACCCACACATCAAAGTGGATTATAGACATGTAGCAGTGAAGACAGGTTGCTGGTGTTCCATGATGAGAGTGCCCATCCCCATCCTTGGGGGGAAGGGAGGAGCAGCGATTGCAGAAATGGGAACCTGACCCTTCCCCTGGCCCCACAAGCTGCTCAGGGATTTAGTAGAGATTGTCCTGCAAGAGCTAGGCCAACCTCTCTCTCACTAGCAGTCACTCCCAAGCTCCTTCGCTTGGGGGTGGTGGGGTGGTGGGGACTTTAGCCAATGAGAAGAGAGCATGTTGGAAAAGCAAAGGAATGGTCTAAAAAAAATTATCCAAACCTTTGTTTGCCTTGAAAGAGACCTTAGACTGTCTCCCAAGCCCTGGGGCTGGGACCTTGGCACTGGAGTTTAGAACATCATATAGCCCAGGGTTGGTGCTCAAGGCATGTTCAAAGAAGGCATCTTGGCTCAAATTCTGACCTCCTCAGCAATGGGGAGGAAGGCAATGAGAGATTTGCCACAGATCCTCTAAAAACAAGTCTCCCTGTGGATTAGAATATCAGAAGGGAAAAAAGAGGAGTTGGGTCAGGCCTGGGTGGGCTCTACCAGCAGAGGTGGCCTTTGCCCAGAGAGCCAGACCTGTGGTCAGACAGGGTCACCAATGACAGAAAAGGAGTTGGAGCCTTTGCTAAGGCTGACAGAGAAGAAGGAAGCTGTAGTAAATGGGTGGGTCAACTGAACATAATAGGAAATCTGACAAGGAGAAAAAGTCGGTGAAGATTTCAGAAAAAATTATGTCAGAAGAAGATGCTTCCTCTTGGATGCTTCCCATTCTGCCAAGCTTTTAAAGCTTTTGAAAATTTGCTTTGCAAAAGTCCAGTTGCCAAAAAAGAAAGTTCATGGGGGAGTTATTGAGGAGATTTGAGGGACCATGTGATTACAGCCACTCCAGGTATTCCCTGAACAGAAGTCCTGTCCCTACCTCCTCCAGCACCCAATAATGCCCACAACAATTTTAGAATGTGTGGGCACAGAGCTGGACCCAAGATATTGGGCTAGCTTGCAAGGAAGGCCTATCTCCAGTCCATGCTCTGCCTTTGCCAGGACCTCAGGAGAAAACTTGGCTTCTGGAGTTAGGGACCACATTTTCTCCAAAGTCCCTCCATTCCCCCTCCCTAAGGACCAACCCCAGAAACATGGAGACCAAACCTGGGATGGAAATAGACGAGATTCCCAACAGGGAGAGGCAAGACAGAGAGAGGATGGGGATGCAGGTTTGGGGAGCTGGGGCCAGAAGGAGATGTCAGCAGGAAGGGGAGGACCCCGATGATTGGGAGTCCTGACCCAGGGAAACAGTCACTTTAAGGTATCATCGGCATTTCTGAACATGAGAATGGCATTATAGATCTTCAGGGCTGGGCCCAGCTTGATACACATGATCTTCACGATGTCCGCCTGTGTCAGCAAAAGGAAGGCCTCGCCATCAATCTTCTGGGGTTGGGAGGATGGGGAGAGGAAAAAGTGGTGAAGAGGAAAGGAAAGGGCAGAAAGGAAAAGGGGAATCAGGAAAGAGAGAAAAGGAAGACAAGTGGGAAGGAGAGAGAGAAAGGAGGAAAGGATGATCAGGAAAGAGAGAAAAGGAAGAACAAGGAGGGGAAGAGGAAAAGAGGAGAGATGAAAAGAACAAGAAGGGAAGAGAGAAAAGAGGAAGATGGAATGAGGGAGAAAGGAATAAAGGAAGAGGGACCAAGAGATAGGGACAGAGAAGGAAAGAAAGATGTAGTGGCTTCTCTCTATAAACATACAGGCATTTGCACAGGCACTGATGGTTTAGGTACAAAATGTCTTTGGATTCCATAAAAAATATCTAAGGTTGGAACATTGGATTCTGTGGTTTAAAAAAAGAAATCACAATGAGCCTATGATTTTCTTTCCCCTTAGGAACACTCACCAAAAACTTCCTAATGAGGAAGATGTTTGTGTGGTGGAAAATCAGGGCTTACTGAAAGGTATGAACAATTCAAGCTTCCAAGCATAACTTCACCTCCTGGTAATCTCATGAATGGATCAGGGAACTCCCTGGATCATTCCCCTTTGCATATACAGCTTGTTGGTACCAATGGGAAATTAAATGAAGGTCAACCTCCCCTACTACTATCTCTGGTCCCATGAACTTTCCCATCTTAGAGGGGCAAGATGTCTGAGAACAAAGGGGCCCTTTAAGGGGGGTGGGGCTGCCTGGGCCTGGGCCTTCTCATTGTTCATGCTGTTCTCTCTAATTGCTTTTCTTGCTGTCCCTCTTAATTCTGAGAATGACCTTACTTACAAATATGAAATATATGAAATATCTTTACGCTTTAATAGTTTTAATAGTGTTAGCTATTAATTAGGAATATTAAATAGTGTCAAAAGATTTAATAGTACTAATTATGAAATAAGAAAATTGAATAGTGCCTAAAGGCTTGAATAGGAATATTAAATAGTATCTAATAGCTTAAATACTATTAGTTATTAAATAGCAATATTAAGTAGTATCTAATAGCTTCTTAAATAAGAATATGAAATAGTATCTAATAACTTGTTAAATAGTATTTAATAATTTTAATAGCACTGAATATTAAATATTATTTAATAGCTTAAATCTAAACTAACTGGTTTGGGATATCCTATAATACGCAAAAAGCATTGATCAAAGGAATTTCCTGATCCATTAAATGAGATTACTTAGAAGGTGAAACTCTGCTTGGAAGTTTGGGTTGCTCATATCTTTCTTTTTTTCTTTTAAAACTGTATTTCTTTTCTTTCTTTCTTTTTAAAAATTGTCTTTCTAGGGGTGCTAGGTGGCGCAGTGAATGGAGTGCAGGCCCTGGAGTCAGGAGGAGCTAATTTCAAGTCTGGCCTCCAACACTTAACACCAAAAACTAGCCGTGTGACCTTGGGCAAGTCACTTAACCCCAACTGTCCTACCTTCCCCCTCCAAAAAAGAAGCAAAAAAAAAAATTTGTCTTTCTTTTCTTCCCTTTTTTTAAGCACAGAGATTTTTTTTTAATCTTTTTTTTTCTCCCAAACCTTTCTCCCTATAGATTATGGCCAGGCTGCCACAGTCAGGTGGTGACTCCCACTGAGCCAGGGATGTGGGATGTCTCCACAGGGTTATATACTCAAAGTGCTCTCATTCACATGAGGTGTTAACAAGCACTTTCAACTTTCTCAACTATGATTCCCCTGTCTCTTTTTTTCACTAAGCTCCAGGAGTAGAACTGGGGTCTCGAGTATCAGTCTGCATCTCCTCCAAGTGCTTAGAGAGAGCAGGTTCCACACATTAGTAGGTACTAAACAAATGACAACTAAATTGTTACTGAATCCATTCCTAAAGGTGAAGAGACTAATATTCCAAGTAGGGAATAATGATCACATCTTAACATGGTACTAGGGAGGTAAAAGAACAGGGGGCACAGAGACGTACCCAAGATTTATGAAATTTGAGTTTTAAACACTCAGAAAAAAATAGAGACATGATCCCAGGGTTAAGGTTGAAACCATGTGGCAGTGAAGTATACTGCTGGTGAGAATGCCCATGCCTATTCTTCAAAATGAAAGTAAAGCAAGAGTCACACCTCCCCTTCTCCTCTTTTCCCACCCCTTCAGCCACAGGGGCACAGTGACCGGCCCCCACAAAGCTGGCCAGAGAGTTTAAAAGGGAATCTAGCTTATGGGATTTTCTAAAACAGAAAATTTTGATCATACAGTAGCAAATAGTTGCAATGTGGAAGACGAAGGGGAAGCCTCTAAAGAAACCAACATAAGGAACTCTAATGGGCTCATGTTAAAAGGATATATACCAAAGATGAAAGAAGTAGCCCATAACTAAGGGTAAGTACTGTACAATAGAGTGAGAATAGTAAGAATAGTGTGTGTAAGAATAGTATTACAAAGTCTAGGGTGGGCTGAAGTTTGCAAAAAATGGTAAGAATAAGGGAAGGACCTTTTAAAGCCATGCTTAAGACAAGAAGCAGAAAGGGAAGAGTCTTCCACTTGGAGATATTAGCAATTTTAACTCATGACAGAAAAGAACGAACTAGGCAGCTCTCCCATCGTTGGACAGGGCAAGACAAAGTCAAGGAGGAATTTCATGACACCTAAGATCTTGAGCGTTAGGTTGTAAGCTCCTTGAGGCCAGGGACTATCTTTTGCCTCTTTTTGTGTCCCTAACTGCTTAGCACAGTGCCTGCCACATAAGAGGAACTTAATAAATGTTTATTAATTGAACAGATAATAAGAGAGTCTCTACTCCCTTTACATGAGATTAGGTCTCAGGCTCAGATGAATCACAACCCAGGTTACTTGAAAGAATTTTCTGATATAATCCCTCAACTATTGACAATTTTGAGAAATTATAGAGACCAAAAGAAGCCCCAGAAGACTAGAGATTGGCAAATGTCCGTTTTCAACAGGGGAACAGGGTAGATCCTAGAAACTACATATCAACTAGCTAGCCAGATATCATTAAATAAAAAAACTGCAAAATGGAACATCAACCAGATGGAACATCAACCTACCATTCCTCTTGTAAATATTTAAAAGAATGCAGTGAACACTAGGAGCTAATATTAGTTCACTCTAAATAAGTCATGGCTCAACTAACCTCCTCTCCTTTTTTGGGTGGAGAGGTGTCCTTTGGGAGTAGGTCAGGGAAATGTTGTAGGCATCATGTGTCTTGATATTAGTAAAGCATTTCGTAGAGTCTCCTATGATATCCTCAAGGACGAGATGGTGAAATAAGAATATGGATGACAATACTATAAGGTGGGTTGAATGACTATACCCAAAGCATGTAGGTGAATGGCTGAATATCTCCTACAGAGAGCAGGTACCAGCAGGGCTTCCGTCCATGGTCTTATCACATTCAATATTTTTACCAATGACTTGGATAAGGACACAGAAGATTTCATATCAAATCTGCTGACAGATAGCTAAAACCATTGACGATAGAAACAAGATTCAAAGTAATCACGGGAAATCAACTAAATTCTAATTAATCAATTCTCTAAGTAGAGGAATGGGGTGAGGGTGGGCCTGGATAGATGATGACAACTCAGATGAGAAAGACACGGGAGTTTTTAACATATAATACAAGTCCAGTGTGAAACAACAGTGTAATTAATGCAGCAGCTAAAAAAAAAGTCACAATTAGGCTGCATTGGGTAAAAGTCTCTTGCCCAGAATAAAAGAAGGAAGAGTCCTACCATGTTCTGCACTGGTCAGACCACATCTAAAACATATAGTATGTTCAGTTCTGGGACTCCTTTAGGAGGGACGTTGACAAATTAGGGGGTGACCACAGGAATGAGGCCTAATGAGAAGTCTGGAAACCATGCTGTTGTAGGAACAGTTGAAAAACTGGTTATGGCATCAGCCTACTGAAAAGAAGATTTAGGGGAGATAGCGTAACTATCTTCAAATATTTGAAGGGTTGTCAATGTGGAAGATAAAACATGTTTATTCTGTGTTCATCCAGAAGCAAACCTTAGAACAATGGGCTAAAGTCAGAGGGAAGCAGATTTCATCTCAACCTAAGAAAGACTTTCCTAAAGAGTAAAAACAGTTCTAGAACAGAATGGACTGTCTCATGAGGTAATGAGAGTCCTGTGACTGGAGGTATGCAAGCAGAAGTCAGCAGTGCTACTACACTGTTTTGAGTAGTTAGACTAGATGGCCCTTGAGGTCCTTTGCAATCCTCAGAGTTTGAATTAATAGCCATGAATTAGAGATTGCTTTCTACTTCTATTTTAAATGACAACCATTTATTAGCTCAAATAAGGCCCTGCCTCTTGATTTTAAATGTTATGTTTGGGTAAATTTTTATGCTATGTAATGTTATGTCTATGAAATTTTAGAAACATTTTTACTGATTGGCACTTCAGACTAATGTTGGTTAGTTCAAATAAACAAAGGCCTGGATTGAAAACAGGAAAATAAATAGAAACTGAATTAACTTCAAGAGTGTCCATCATTGTCTAGCCAGCACAGAGAGACTATTGTTGTCTCTCTACCATTCCTCGTTATAGCTCATGCCTTATTCCTTCCCGGGATACGGGTTATTAGTAAGAACTGAGGGCCATGGGGACTTGATGGGAGGGAACTCTCTAAGGTCTGGCTTCCAAACCGGAGGCTTCTCCAGCCTGCTCCCTGCAGCAGCTAGCATGTACACCTGCCTTCCCTGAGCCCTCTACCTTCAGCAGCAGCCTCCCCATGGCTTTGACTGGGCCTTCCTTACCTCATCTCTGAAGAGCTTAGCTTGTTCATCACAACCCGTCAGAATCTGGACGAAACTGAAGACCTTGGAAACCAGGGAAGGGGATATTGATAAAAAAGGAAGAGAAGGAAGCAGAGAGGAGAGGAAGAGATGGGAAGTAAGAAGGTAACCAGGTCAGAAATGCCCCCTGGCTTCCCATGAGGCAGCCAGAGCTTTCCTGTGCCCAAAGCTACCAGAGGAAGCTGACCCTAGGTAGGATGTAGGAATGCTGTATTTGGTGACTGCTCCAGCAAGTCAGGGTAAGTAGTAGGGCCCTTAGACCTGAGGGCCCCTAATGGGAAAATTCCCACCCCTTGCTGGGCTGGACTGGCAGCTTCCTCCCTGCCTCCCTCTCGTTCCTCCCTAAAAAACTCCCAGTAGGCTTGTCAAAGGACAGAAAATTGAGGGCCAGGCCTGAACAATTAAGTCAGAATATGGGCTATGTGATCTTGCAGTTATGACTGGTCACCAACTTTGCTGTGCCAGGCTCAGGGAAGGATGACCTAAAATTGGGAGGCGGCATTCAGGACACCTCTGCCAAGTTCTTTCATTAGTGGGGTGTGGAGGCAGGTGGGAGGAGGCTTCCCCTCCCCAGACCCAGTAGTGCCCTCATACCTCTTCGATGGTCCATTTGGTCACTGATGCTGCATTGACACTTGCTATCCCTGGCAGAAGTTTGCAGTGTTGCTCCCAGCATGTGGACAAAGAACGACCCGGGTGAGCTGGCAAGGCCGACATGAAGAAGGATTGGTGCATGTTGTCGGGGGGCAAAGCTGGAAACCAAATGCAAAGCCTGACAGACAAATGGGGAGGGGCGCTTGGCTCCCTCTGGGCAGTGCATGAAGCTCCTGAAGGACATCAAAAGCCAGCAGAGAAGTTGAGTCTGGGGGAGGGGGCATGCTTGGAAAGGAACGGAGGGTGGGGCAGCATATGTCTGGTCTACCCCATGGGTCAACCTTTCTACCTCTTGGGGACCACAATCAAGATGAGTAAACACATGTCCCTGATTCCTAAGAGCTTAAGACCTCCCCCTCTGTCTCAGACATAGGACATCCATGGCTTCAGCCTTCAATTGGTCCATCCTTGATCTCTACCTGCCCCCCATCCCCATAACAATGAAAGTGTGCAGGTGAAGGCACTGGGATATCCTGTGTAGCTTCATCTTCAGCAGCTCTGGGAGGGAGGCTGATTGTTGATTTATTATTGATGACTAATTATCATGCCTATCCATCTATGTTACACTTTGATGTGTTCCACCTGGATGGGGCAAGGGGAAGCACTGAACTTGAAGTCAAGAAAACCTGGGTTGGATTCCTGCTTTAGACACTTCTGAGCTTTGCAAGTCACTTAATTTTTCTGGGCCTGTTTCCTCCTCTGTAAATGAGGCCGCTGGATTAAATGACCTCAAAGGTAACTTCTAGCTCCAAATCTATGCTCTTAGAAGATCCCACCAATGATGAAAACGGCAGCCCATTCCTGCCTTCCTGTCCCATCTTATGTGATTCTTGGCCATGCCCCATATCTGCTCATAAAGTTCCCATGGTGGAGGAGCTGTTTAACACATGGGGGTTATCTTCCAAGTTTTTTAACATCATGTGGATACAAACAGGTGCATATGGATATCACATTGATTATCCGAATGAAGTGAGTGGCATTTGGCCATGGCAACTTAAAATGGAGATGAGGGCCTTACTCAATGTCACACAGGTTGTGATCAGGCTAGAAATGGGGAAGGGGGATGGAGGAAAAGCATTTATTAAGCACCTACTCTGGACTAAGTATTATCTCACGATGAGATGATTTGTTTTATTGATCCTCATAACAACCCTGGGAGTAGGTGCTATTATCATCTTCTTCATTTTACAAATGAGGAACTGAGACAAGCAAAGGTTCAATGACTTGTCCAGGGTCACACAGCTAGGAAGTGCCTGAGGTTGAATTTGAACTCAGGTCTTCCTGACAACAGGACCGGTGCTCCACTGTGCCACAAGCTGCCTTAGAAGAACCCAGATCACTGCGCTTCTGATCCAGAAGCACCACAATGCTTCTCAACAATTGTGGATTACTCATCCTTGAGGCTTTTCTCATGCTTTCTCTTCTCTTTCAGTTAATAATGTGTCTTTGTTTTGGTTTTTTTTGGTGAGGCATTGTTAAGTGAGGGTTAAGTGACTTGCCCCTGGTCACACAGCTTGTAAGTGTGAAGTGTCTGAGGTCACATTTGAACTGAGGTGGTCCTGACTCCAGGGTTGTTGCTCTATCCACTGCACCACCCAGCTGCTCCAATAACTTTTTTGAAATAAAAAGAAGATATGGCTTAAATGTTTAAGAACCACCTTCTACATAAAGCCTTTCCTAATCCCCTAGCCGCCAATGCTCTCCCTCCCAGACTACCTTGCATTCATACTTAGCTATGCTGTTGTGCATCCCCAAAATCTTAGCGCAGTTTTAATACCTAATAGCTTGAAGCCATCAAGAGCTTTAATAGCTTAAAACTGCACTATGACTTTTGGTCCTCTCTGTATTTATTCTGCATACACTTAGCTATGTACTGTGGCCTCCCCAGTTAGCATCTAAGTACCTGGAGAAGGAGGTTGCTTTCATTCTTCATCATTTATATTCCTAGCACCTAACACAGTGCCTAATGAGTAAGAGGCACTTAATAAAAAGTAGCCACTTAATAAATACTTGTTCATTGTTGGTTGATGGAGAGGAGCCTATATTCCACATCTTACCGTTACAGCCCTCTCTGATCCCCCAAACTCCATCTTCCAAGAGAACAATCATCACGAGGGCTTGTTGTGTGTCCAGCCCTGTGCTAAACATGTTAAGATCCATTTCATATAAACACGTGAGCCCCTGTTATGTCCTCAGCCAGTAACAGTCATTTAATTAGCACCTACCAGATGCTCAGTGTTGTGCTGGGCATTCCCTGTCTACGGTGTGCCCAGCACTGGACTCCAGGTTTATTTAGGGCCCATTGTGTGCTTATAAGAGAAATGTAGAGACAGTCCTGCCTTAACGTCAAGAAGGCCTGGGCTTACATTCTCCTTTGGCACTTACTTACTGGACATGAACCTGGGCAAGTTATGTAATTTTTAAGTGTCTCAATAGACCTGTCTAGGATTTATCTGCTAAGCTACAAGCAGTTGTCACCTGCTGTTGGTGAAAGATTCCTTACAATGGGGGTTCTTTAAACTGATAAAATCACAGATCCTTCATCTACTCCTGTCCCATCTACTCAGGACTGTGTTAAAGGCTGGGGTGAAGAATGACTAACCCATATCAGTACTAACAATGCCTTCCCAAAGCCTCTCTGGGAGATGGGGTGGTACAGTGGAAAGAATGTTGGAATTGGAGTCAGTGTCAATACTGGTTCTGTCATTTACTAGCTGTGCAACTTCATGTCCACTCTCTGGGCCTTAGTTTTCCCACCTGTAAAATAAGAGTGTTGGACTTGATGACTGTTAAGCTCCTTTTCATCCCTAAATCTGAAATCTACCTTTCCCCTCATTCTCTTCTCCTTTATTCTACTTCCTGTTTCTCCTTTAACTAGCTAAAAAACTGAACTGTTTTTACTATGTATAATTTATACTTTTTATTATTTATTACAGGCCTTATTTGCTGAACTGAATTTTATGCTTAGTATTAAGTTAAAAAGTAGATATCTAAAATACCTCATATTTAAAAAAAAAATCAAAATCAAGTGGCTTTTAAATGAATGAGTCTTGGCTGATTTTAAAAAAATTTTTATATTTTGGAGACAACTGGGGTTAAGTGACTTGCCCTGGATCACACAACCTTCTTTCCTTTCTCCTCTTCCCTTACTGAACTGCACAGTCTACATCTCCTGCCTCTAAGATCGTTTCTCCAACTCCCCATTCATCTCTCTCTCCTCTGACCAGGGTCCCAACTTTTTCTATACACACTGCCTTCTATAAGGTCCCAAAGGATCTCCTTGTGGTCAAGTCTGGCAGAAGTTTTCCCATTGTGCTCCTTTACTCAGGTCTATAGAGTCCACTCCCCACAACTGAAAGGGCTTCTACCAGACAAAATCTCTGTCAAGGCTCTCCAGGTCATCTTATCTGTCCTGACAGCTTCAATAAGTCTTCATCTAAAGCACTGTCAGGAGAAGGGGCATACTCTATTCTTGTAAAACACCGGAGAAATATTTTATAACTTTTCTTCTTCATTGTGGATCTGTAACTGGGAATTTTTCAGTCTGGATAAAGGGGGTGGACTGAGTGGCGTACAGGGAGCTCACCTGGGATGTGGCCGCTGGGGGTGGGGGAAAAAGCATGCCCAGGTCTGGTGTTATCGGCACCCTCTAAATTTTGGTGTCCTGGACAAAGCTCCAGTTGCCCCACACTAGTTACAGCTCTGCTTCATAGTAACCCATGCCAGGATTTCACACATCATAGCCAGCTTCTTCCTCATGTCTACCTGTCATCCCTCTAGCTGCATCTTGAGGCCACTTCCTCTTGCTCTGACCTCAAGGGAAATGGAAAATGAGTGGTTACCCAACTGCTTTCCTCCCAAGGCACTTTCCAAAGGAAAAATTCTGGGGCTGAGTCCACTATGACAAAGCTCAAAGAAGGATAAATGAGAAACATTGACCTTGGAGTTAGAAGATCTGTATTCTAATTCCCACTCACACTTACTATGTGACCATGAACAAGTCACTTAAACTTTCTGAATCTCAGTTTCCCCCTCTGTAAAATGGGGAGAATAATCTCTGTACCACTTAATTGTTACAAAACAAATTAAGAACTTCAAAGTACTAGAGAAATGGGAGCTATCATTAATGGGCGCCATTAAGAAACCCACTGTCATTAGCATCAACTTCATAAAAAGGGCAGCAAGGAGTGGTAAGAAGAGTGTTCAACTGGGGAGGCAGGAACCTTGGGCTCTGCCTTTGACTAGTCATACGAAGGGCAAGACACTTCACCCCTCTGTCCTCTGCAAAATAAGGAGCTTAACTAGAGAATGGCTATAGAAATTGTAGTGCGTGGAAGTCATGAAATACACTGTGCTATAAGAAACAAAGAATATGAAGAATTCTTAGAAGCATGGGGAGATGTGTATGAACAGATGCAGAGTGAAGTAAGCAGCACTCAGAAAACAATATACACAAAGACTGCAACAATGTAAATGGAAACAACAGTGATAAAGAAAATGAAACCAAATGCTTTGTAATTATAATGGCCAAGCTTGGCCCTGGAGAAGACAGGAGAAAATGTATATCCTTTTTTTGGAGAGGATGACAGAGAAGTAAGAATGCAATAACAATACTATCAGACATAGGCGATGCATTAGTCCTATGGAACAGATTTTTTTTTATTCTTTATTAGGAGGATTGGTTCACTGTATGGGTGGGAGGGGAAGAGTGTATTTGGAAATGTAGATGATGTAAAAACAAAATAAATCAAACCAAATTAAATAATAAAAATAGTACATCAAATTAAACTGTTTTGAATGAAGGGGCTAGACCAGATGATGTTCCCAGAAATGCAATTTTATAAAAAAAATATATTATTCACATTGGTCTGTCTCCTCCCTTTGGTGGCTAGAGCCGCCTGACTCCACGTGAATGGCTGCACCCTTGATAAGGGTACCCACTGAGAGGAAGAGGCCGAAAATGCAGCATGAGGGAGGTAGGCTAGGCATCAAGAAAAACTGCTGGATAAAAGGCAAGGATGTAAAGGGACTAGCCTCAACACATCACAGACCCACATGGTCTGTGGTAGAGGAGAAGCGGCAAAAGTCAGCTTGGGAGAAGCCCTGGAGACATATCGATAGGGAGAGAAAGGGCAGAGGTGGAAACTGCCCTCACTTTCACTGGAACTCAGCCTCTGCTTTCTGCATGTCTGGGATGCAAGGGAAGGACCACAAAGTAACTATTCATTTTGGGTACAATGATGAAGCCAGATGTTAGTTGCTGACATTTCCCGGGGAGTCATCCTATCTTTCTGCTTCTCCACTCTATATTTGTCCTGAGGGGCTGCTATGTCTGTCTCCTTCCTTCTTCTGTCTCCTTCCTTCTTCACTCCCTGGGAACCTCCAACTTTAACAGACAAGGAGCAGGAACCATGCACTGAAACCTTCATTGGCATAGGCTTCTCCCATGGGAAAACACCTATCTTGCCTCTCCAGCCCAACCTCACAAGCTGGGCCCCCTTCTACCTGTCCAAATATATTTCTCCTTATTCTATCAAGAAGTCTTAGATGTAGCCTTCACATTGTCCAATGAACACAATAAGCTTGTTTTCAGTTTTGTTCATGCAATTTTTGCCTTGCCTACATACCCCTCATGTCCTTTTCCTTCTTTTTCCTTATTCCAAATCCTCCCCTGAGGTCCAGCTTATATCCCATTTCTTCTATGAAGTCACCTCAGATACATGACTTCATAGTGATTACTCCTTCCTTAAACTCTTACTGAGTTTATGGTTTCTTTCACAGGCTCTTGGGATCAAAATGTTTAAATCTCCCTCTCTACCCCTGGCTCCACTGTAACTATGCAATGGTTATGGACCTAGTGAGTCCTTTCTGCCTCTTACTTAGCGTTGCTCACAATCACCTCACACTGATGAAGTAGGTTAAAACCATTGTCAGAGAATGGATGTCTGCACTAGCAGGCTGATCCCAGAAGAGCCAGCAAGGTCACAGTCCTAAACAGCCCTCTTCAGTTTATTAAATGTATCATCAGGCAGCATCTCTCCCTCTCTCAGGAAGAAGTCTCTACACAGTGAGCAAATGAACGGAAAAGGAGAGACCATTTGGAAGGGATTGGAGATAGGCTAAAAGTTGCCCAGACAAGAATCCCCCAGGCACCTCCTATTTTCTTTGGGTTCATTCATTCATCCAGCAAACATTAATTTAGCACCTACTGAATGCAGAGTCCTAGGCTGGGTTAGGCAGGGATGGAGACACCAAGACAAAGGACAAGCCAAGAAGCTGCTAGAATTGATGGAAAACATGGTGGCTCCATGCCAGGAAAGCTCCTGGGCACTTACCCGGGAAATCGTCCTGCTGGATTTTCCGGTACTTTGGAGGGCGCCCAATCCTAAAGAGAAAGGCTATGGAAGTTATGGGCCCAACAGGCTTTGTTGTTGTTGTTGTTGTGATGATCTAGATTTCCCTGTGCCCCTGGGCTTTTCTCAAAGGACCTGTGGCCCTCCCCCAGAGGAAACAGCCCTCACCCAGCCCCCAGCCCTGGGAGCTGGGGGCCTCTTCCTACCGGCCATGGTGTCGGGATTTCTTCCTGGGGGCGAAGCCAATGAGGTTCCTCTTGCGCGCAGAGGCCTCAGTGTCCGACAGCTCAGCTTTCACTCGGCCCTGGTTCCTCTCGGCTAGTGGGCAGCCTGAGAGGCAATGATGGGCTGTGAACTTCCCAGTGACGTGGCCAGAGCCATCACAGCCAGGTGTGGGGCACTTCCTGGGAAGGGAAAGGAGACACAACCAAAGTGACCAGCAGTCTTGGGACTGGATCCTACTTCCTGGATGTCCAGGCCTGAGTAGGGAAAACCCCTCCGCGGCCAAGTCCTCTGTGTAGACACAACTCCTGGATGTCTCTGTGGCACCTTCTGCTGACTGGTCTTTTCTTCCCAGAACCTCCATTTTAGGGAGGCCAGCCACGTTCATTCCTTCTTTCCTCTCTAGGCCCCAGGCCTGACTCTCCAGCCTTCTTTCTCCACCGTGCCCCTTTTCAACTTCTTTTTATGTGTTGTCTTCCCCATTAGAATGTAAGCTCCTTGAAGACAGGGACAGGATTTCTTTTTGCTTCTGTTTTCATCCCCAGTGCTTAGCACTGTGTCTGCACACAGTGAGCACTTAATAAATACTTCTTGACTTCTGATCTGCTGCATCTTCTGGTCCTCTGGAAGACGTTTATTCCTGCTCATCACTATGCTCTGTCCCACTAGGCCTCATGCTTCCATGACCCTGATTCAAACCTCCCACCCATTATGTAATCCAAATTGGCCGGGACTATCTGGACAAAGCCAAGGATAGATGGGGCGGGGGAGAACATGGGGAGGAGGAATGGGTTAAAGAGGGTGGGTTGAAAAGGCCTCATGTAAACATGGTTATGGCTGTTTACAGAGTTCATAATTACAAATTCTTAGTCAGAAGGGACTTTAGAAGGTACCTAGGTCAACCTCCCTCTCCCAACAAGAATCTCAATTATAATACACTTAATAGGAAGTCATCTTGTCTCTGTTTCAACTCTTCCAGAGATGAGGAGCTCCCCTTCTCACGAGGCCATCCATTCCACTGTTGGCCAGCACTGATTGTCATCAAGTTTGCCTTTATTTGGAATCAAAATCTGCTTCCTGGTAGTTTCTATCCATTAGTCCTACTTCTATTCTGAGGTGAAAACAGAATTCACCTAGTCTGTCTTCCACACAACAGTTCTTCAGATATTAGAAGCCAACAAGCCGTCATGTCTTCCCTAAGTCTTCTCTTCTTCAGGCCAAATATCCCTGGTTCCTTTGATTCTTCTCCACAGGACGTGATTTCCAGTCTCCTTCCATCCTGGGCACCATCCCTGGGAGCTCAGTTTGTTAATATCCTTCATAAAACATGGTGCCTAGAACTAAATGCAATACTGTAGATGAGGAGTCCCCAATCTATGTCGTTTTTCTTTAGTGTTTATTTTCAATGGCACTCTTTCAGCATCTTCTCCTTCTCCTCATCCTTTCAGTTTCAAATCCTCTTCAGAAGCTAACCAAGTCTTCTGAAGTCCAAAAGTTCTTCCCAATATGCAGGAGATGCCCTGTCTCCCTGATAGAGGCCCCAGAGAGAGGCTAGCAGCAGGGTTGGGGGAAAAGGAAGATGGGGTCACCTTCCTCAGCTTAGATCAGTCTCAGCGGCCCACCTAGCACCTTGTGGGTAAGTTTGGACTACTCAGGGTATATGTATAGGTGCCTACCATAACTCAGGGAATGTGCCCTATGGCATCTCTCCAGCAGAGAATAGTCATCCAGGGCAGGAGGAAGGGGAAAGGTTTGCTTGCTCACTCATTCACTCACTCACCCACTCACCTGTGGTGAAAACTGTATTTGGAGGTCTTAACGTGGGGTGGGCTCTTACAGCTGAGTGGGGGGCAACCCCCAGGAGAGGAAGAGCTGGGTTCTCTGGGTCCTAGAGAAGAGAGACCAGGAAAAGAGAGTCAAGTCAGCCCAGGTTCCTGGGGCTGCCTCCCCCAGCTTACGGCTGGGGATGACACATAATTACTTAGTTCCTGAAAGCTCCTGCCCATTCATCCTCATCATCCTTCTTCCTGTTCCCCAAACCCAGGGAGAGTGAGGCTGTAGAGGAGAAAGTGTCAGGACTCCATGAAATGGAGGAAAGGAATATGTACTAAGGGAGAGAGATATAAGGAGTGTCTCCAGATCTCTGCTGGGTAGGAGTATGCACAGAGTCAAGGGTATGTGCCCAGGGTACCTTGGGGAGAGGACAGGTACATACTGAGTGGGGGCTGTAGAGGATGGCCAGTCTTGGAGCACCAGCCGACAGGGTGTATGTCAGGATGGTCAGAATCAATCCAGAAGTCATAGGCGTGACTCCAGCCATCAAAGTGGATCTGAGGAAGCAAGGCAACCAGGCTCCAACTCCCCTAGGCCACCACCAGGAACTCCTCCCTTCCCCAGCTGCCTAGATTGTAGGGGGAACAGAGGCAGACAGAGCTAGAGGGAGCTTTGCAGCAGGGCCCCAGAGATCCAGTGAGGAAGTCCACCACTCCCACAGGACGAGAGAGAGGAATTTTCTAATTATCCCACAGAGACTTACCTTGAACAGGATGCAGATTCCCTTTCTGATCTCTGACTCAATCCCACCAATTTAATGGGGAGATCCCCACAAAGTCTTAGAATAAAGGGGCACCCCTGGGAGAAGGACTGTGTCTGACAAGCTCAGAGGGTGAAGGGATCCCAGGCAGCAGCCTTGGCTCTCTTCTCTTCTCTCCTTACATTCACTCCTTTGTCGAACTCAGTCACTGCCATACCTTGAACTATCACTTTTATGAAGATGACTTTATCTCCAGTTCTGAGTCGCAGACCCACATCTCCAACTGCATCAAGGGTATCTCACCTAGATGCCCCACCTGCACATAAAACTCAACCTATCCCAAGCTAGTGTTACCTTTCCTTCCAAACCTTCTCCCTCTGACTTCCCTAGTTCTGTCTCTGACTCCACTATTAACCTAGTTTCTTGCGTTCAAAAATAATCCTCCCTAGGGAGTACAGGCCCTCTGATCTTCATCTACTTCAGCCTACCCTGCTAGCATCACACTTCATATCTGCTCAATCTTTCTATGGTGCCCTCTGGAATTCCTGCTCTACAATGAACCAACCCCTTCACGTGAAACCTCTTCCTCTCATGTTCCATCCATCTTCTAGCTCTAACATCCCTGACCCTCCTTTCCAATATTGGCTGGACCTCCTCTCACACTGCCAACTCACTGAACTGAAGATAAGGTAGGAATGTTCCTGGCTCCCCATTGCCCTTACCTGACTCTTCTTTGAATGCCACTAGCCCTCAACAACCTCTCTTCACTGTATTTAAATTTATCCCCCAACTCAGACCCCGGTGGTTGTTGTTTCTCTCCCTGCCCCAAGACATGCTCCCTTCTCTGTCAGTGAGTTCAGTGTCTGGCTCATAGCCTTTCTTTCCACACCAACCCCCATCCAAATAACATCCAACTTACACGTTGAGTTCTCCCCAAAATCCTAACCTCTCACTTCCTCCATCGATCCTATTCCCAGTCCTACTCTTCCATTCCACCTCAGCTACACACAGACCTTGTCATCACCCAAGTGTTCCACTCAATGATCAAGACCTTTGCATCCTTTTACCTGATCAAAACATCTTATTCTTCCATCTCTTCCTAAGCCCATCTTTGTCTTCCCTATAATCTGTCATTTCTCCTCAGCACTTTGTCAGGTTGTCTCCTCCGCTCTAATTATACTCTTCTTCCTTCTCGACTTTGACCTTCTGATGAACCAGTTCATCTTTCTACTGTCCTCTCCTCTCAGATCCCTTGGTCTCTTGTCTTACCATCAACCCTAGATCTCTCCCACCATCTCTGTACTTTATTCATTTTTACAAAGGAAAGGGAAGGGGACAAGCATTCATCAAGAGTCTACTACCAGTCAGATGCTGTGCTAAACACTTTCAAAATATTATCTTTTTTAATCTTCACAACAGCCCCTGGAGGCAGGTGCTTTTATTTTTGTTTGTTTGTAGGCAATCAGGGTGACTAGCCCAGGTTCACAGAGCTAGTAAAACCTGAGGCTGGATTGGAACTCAGGTCTTCCTGACTCCAGACCCTTTGCTTTATGTACTGCACCAACCTAGCTACTGGACAGAGTGAGAGCAAGTCTTGTAACCCTGTGGACTGGCTCTGCTACAAAATTATGTTATCTCATCTCAACTGGGCCCTCACTGTAGCAAGGCAATCCTTTTTTTATTCCCTCCTAATTGATTTTCTATCCCACTCTCCACAATGGTTATTCCAAACCTTCTCATCTGTCCTCAAGCTTTCAGCAGCATCCCCTACCTTCTCACCTGAGGTCCTCATCATACTTTACCAAAAAAAATTAGGTCATTCACTTTGATCTCCCTTTTCCACCTTATCTGGAGCCAACTCACCCATCCAGACCCTTCTCTTTTCTTTCAGGTAATCTATATTCCAATCACATCATACAAACTCTCTTTTCCTCTATTCACTGTTCTCATTCTGCCCTCTCTCATCTTTGTGCTTTCTCATACCATACCCCATATGCCTGGAATGAAGGCTCACATTACCCATCCCATTTCTAGCTCTAGCCACTGAATTTCCGCCTTTACCTCAAGACCCAACTCCGTTGCCACCTCCTTCATGAAGCCTTCCTTGACCATCAGGTAAAAATTCTATCTCCCTTCAAATTTCCCAGAGTACTTTGCATATAACTTTCTTTTTTTTTCCCTCTTACTCTCCCCAGTTTCAATTATTTTTATACATGTCCTCTTCTTGACTACCACCTCTCTCATCAGGTTATAAACTCCTTGAAAATTCTGTATTCTATCTTTGTGTTTCTAGCACCAGGCACAGTGACTTGCACATGGCAGACACTTAGGAAATGATTTTTGACTTGCCTTGAAGGGCAGGCCAGGACAGAGTCTGGGGAGCAAAATGTAGACCCCCACCCAGTCAGCCTACTCTTCTTTCCCAGTCCCTGGTGCCACCTTTATTCTGTGGTCTTCTACATCCTCCACGCTGGCCACTCGAATCAGAGCTGGGCTTCTTCGGTCCACAGCTTCAAGTTTCATATTGATGAGGAAGCCATGGGGTGGTCGCTGCAGGGGGACAGGCCATCAGGCTGAGAGCCCAACTGGGCAGAGTTCCAGTACAGGTCTCTAATGGAGCCACCAAACCTCAGGGTGTCTCCTGGCTTTGTCCATTCTGCTGTTCCCCCACACCCCATCCCACCCCTGCAGGTGCTCCAGAGGAAGAGCTGACAGCAAAAGTACTCTGAGCCCCTCAGAGGAGAGGCCAGACCTCATAGGGGTATTCTCTTTAGGTCTCTATAGGCAGCTATGTGTACAATGGTATGCCTTGTAGTCTGAGGAGAGAATGCTAGAATGGCTCTGGAGTAAACCCAACACCTGGGTCACTGATTCTGAGCTGGAAGGTCACTCATTTGGTCTGACCTCCTACCCAGTGATCTATCTCCTCTATAAAGGCAGTCATTCAGCCACTGTCTCAACACCTCCCCTGACAGGGAGCAGCACATTCTTTTTGGGGACAATTATAAACATGAGGAAGTTCTTTAAAAAAGGCAAAATCTACCTCCCCCTATTTCCACCCCATCAATCCTTGTTCCATGACTGAGAGCCAAGCAGAACAAGTATGATCCCTCTTCTACAGGGGAGTCTGTATTTCTTTTTTTTTTTTAAACTTTTATTTATTTTAGTTTGAGTCTATTTCTCGGTTGGGGGTGGGTCATAGTTAGGTAGTCTCCAATTAAAAATGAATATGGGTGGAGCACCACCTTCCATTAAGGAATGAGGATGTTTCCTGAATGCCTAAGAATAAGCCTGAGGTTATAGAATGGACTGATGGGCTTGGGCCTGAGTATCTAGGTGGGCATGCCACAATAAGGGGAGGGGGGGAGATTATGAAATAAGAAACCCTATTCTCATTTAATCATAAAACTTAGATTTTATAGATGGCCTAGAGAGGTTGTCACTTACTCAATTAAGGCAATGTTCATGATGATAACATATTATTTATAAATCAGCTTTAAAAATAACATTAACTATCAATTAATTTAAGGACGGGGAAGAATAGGGCAAATAAATTAATAACATTAACTCATTTGAATCTCACAATAACCCCGGTAGGTGAGGACCACAAGTATTATCACTCCATTTAACATATGATAAAACTGAATAAAATTCAGAGAGGTTAATGGCTAGTTCATGATGATTCAACTAATAAGGCTCAAAAGTGAGATTTAAATTCAGGTTTCTCCTGACTGCAAATACAACATTCCTTCTATTACACTGAGCTAGGATTCATCCTCAGACTTCCTGGCTCCAAAACTGGGATGTTGCCCACTTTTCTACCTTGCTTCTCATTAGAATGAATGAGAATGTGGACACTCCAACCCGGGAGGGAACTGTTTGGGCCAAGTAAGGCACAGGGAACTGTTCCTCAACACAAGAATTTAGCAGTGAAATGCTATCCAGTTTGGGATTGGGTAGTTATATTTGGTATATTAATTACTCTGGTATATTAATTCTAAATTTGAATTTTCTCTTTGCAGATAAAACCTAGAACCAGGAAGGGGTGGAGCCCTTGTGGCCTGGAGGTCAGATGTGGCCCTCTGATTAATGGGAGTTGTTCTGTGAAGTTTGGATTCAGTCAAAGGGCTGCACTTGAGGACCTAAAGGGCCACATGTGACCTTGAGGCCACAGGTTCCCCACCCCTGAGACTATACACTCTTGAAGCTTGGAGTGAATCGGAGTCGGGGAATGGAGTGGTAGATGGGAAAGAAGTAGGTGCTGGACCTGGTCACAAGATATGGAGGCAGTTGGAGCAGCTAGAAGGTGCAGTGAATAGAGTCAGGAGAACCTGAGTTCAAATCCAGCCTCAGACACTTAACGTTTACTAGCCCTGTGACCTTGGGCAAGTCACTTAACCCCAATTGTCCCTCCAAAAAGCGAAAAATAAAGATATGGAGGCAGTAGCAGTAACATCAGAAGAGGCACGGGGAGCAAATGCAGCTGATCTTCCTCCAAGGTTTAGCTCAGGTGCCACCTCTTACAGGAAGCCCTCCAAAGCCTCCTAGTGATCAGTACTGCTTCCCCCATTCTATATCCAAAATATATCAAGCATCTTATATTTATTTATCACTTTATAGGTTGCATCTCCCAGTAGAATGTAAGTGCCTTGAGGGCAGGGTCTGTTGGTTGTTACTGTCTTTGCAGACTCCAGAACAATACCTTGCACATATTAAGGACTTAATAAATTCTTGTTGAATTGAATTGGATCTGATTCCAGGGGGCCAGGTCAGAAAGGACCCACGGTGGGTGGCCTTGGTTGGGCTGATTACCTCACCCATTCATCTTAGCCAACATTTATTAAGCACCTATTGTGTGGTGGTCCATTAGACTAGAAGTTCCTTGAGGGAAAGGACTGTTTTTTGCCTTTCTGTGTATCCCTAGTGCCAGGCATATAATAGGTGCTTAATGCTTGTTGACTGACTGCTGGATTCTGGGTATTCAAAGACAAAAATGACATTTTTCCCTCTCTCAAGGACCTTACTTCCTATTGGGAAAACAACAGATACTCAGAAAAGTAAATAAAAAATATATCAAAGAAATCCAGTGGCTCAAGGTCAAAGCCCTGGGGTCAAAGGTAAGTATCACCTAGGACTACTGGGAGAGAGCTGGAAATGTCGTTAAAGGCTATCTGGCCCAACCTTCTTGTTTTACAGGTGAGGAAAGAGGCCCGGAGAGGTTAATTGGCTTGTCCAAGGTAACGCAGGATTTTAACCCAGGTCTTCCAGCTCCAAATGCAGCGCTCTTTCTTTTGTACCACATTGGTGTCATGGAAACAGAGTGCAGGTCAGTGAGGCCCTTCAGATCACTGAAAGCAGCCCTTTGTCAGGCCTCATTCCCATGACTTCTCCTCCCATAGCACTTACCACTTTAAAGGCCCAGGAAGGGACAGCAGAGGCTCCAGTCTCTTCTAGGTACTTTTCCCAGCAGAAACTATCAGGATCTGGATAATCTATAGGGGAAGATGGAGAACAAGCTATGAGGGGCGGTGGTTTGGGGAGGTTGGGTGTCCCCAGTTCTCAGGTATGAATGAATGAATGAATCAAGCAATCAGTCAATGGATCAGGGGTTATACTGAGTAGCTCCTGCATCACTACATCCTGGGCCTTGGTTCCTAGGGTACCCAAATGGGAAAGGGCTAAAGAACTCCTAGCCTAACCAAAGGGAAAAACAAGCCCCTAGCTGTCATCTCCTGGCTCCAAGCCTTTGGACCCTTCAGAATCCCAGCCTCACTCTGTGAGGCAGGAACTCAGGGCTGAGTGGGAGGAGAATGGGAATGACCTATTTTATCCACCCAAAGAGCCCAGAGGGGCATTTCAGAATCTTTCTCTATTCCCCTTTCAAGACTTGCTCCTCTGGCTCTACCACCCTACTTATCTCCCTTTCCTGATTTTTTTCCCTAGAGATACTGAAAAGGAATGATTTCTAGGAAAGCCTAAATTACTTGATCTCAGTCTGCTTTGCTCACTGGTAGTGTGAGGCATATGTCCTTTTTTTTTTTTAATATTTTCAAAAGTGATTTGTTTATTTACTTTTAGTTTACAAGATTCAGTCCCACAATCCCTTGAGTTTCAAATTTTCTCCTCTCCTTCTCCCCCTGCCCCATGGCAGCATGCAATCAAGTATAGGATCTGCAAATACTTTCACACTGGACATTAGTCTGGTTGTAAAGAAGGGTTGTAACCAATGGAGTGAACAATGGGAAAAAGGAAACAAAACCAAACATGGAAAAGAACGAGAGCATATAGATTGCTTCAGTCTCCATTTAAACTCTGTTCTTTCTAGATCTTTCTCTGAATGAAGACATCTCCTTCCATCCTAAGACTTTTAGAGAGCACATGTCCTTTTGACGGGAATTCTAGAACCTTCCCTACAGTCTCTTAGAAAGGTCTGAAGGGCTTTTCTCCCCCAACACAGGGTAACATGATGCGTGGTGCCTACAGACTGAGAAAGACCATCCCTCCCACCAGAGTCTCCCATAATTGAAATGTACTCATTGGAGGAGGGGGACAGAAGGGAAGGATGGAGCATGAGGGAAGGGGATCAGCCAGGTCACCTTGTGGAGGGGTGAGGGGTTTTCCTTGCTTCTGGCACCAGCCAACAGGGTGGATGTAAGGACTGCTGGGGTCACACCTGAAACACAAGGAGACCTCAATGTTCAGAGTGCAGCTCTCAGACTCTGGGCCTCCTTATGATGGGCAGGATTTCAACGATCAAATGGCTCTGGCTTATTATTTTTTTAAAAGTCTCTTTAATGCTGAAAATGTTAGTAACGGAGTTTTTAAAAAGCAGATGGTTATGGAAAAATTTGAATAGCATAATCTTGTCTCAGTGGAAATTATGTTTTAAATAATTAATTTGTCTTAACCTCGAAGTGCTTATCAGATTAAATTATCTGATTAATTAGAAAGCTTTCCCTCAATTTTAAAATAACATAAGGTGACATTTGATTTTTTTTCCCTCAAGTTAAAAAAACAATTGGATGATGCTCTCTATTTAAAATGTTAGCTGGTGGAGGATGAGGAAGCTTGGTCTTTTGTTTGTGGCCTAATTGAGAACTTAATCAGTGAACCCCTGCACCCCTTTACCCTAGGTTACAAGGTAGAACGCCCCTCTCCCAGCCCCCACGTTTTTCTTCTTTCCATCTTTTCTCTCTCCCTCCCATTAGCCCAGCTCTGCTAAGGCCTCCAAGGCCTTGAGACAACTCTCCACTCTCGAGTGCCCAGGTCTGTTAGAAAAGAGGTGGCAGTCACCTTTGCAGAAAAAGGAGAGAGGAACAGAGAAAGAATGGGGTGAAGGAGAGGTGGGGATGAAGGGGTAGAAAGAAAGGGGCAAGGAACCTACAGTGGCCTGGCCTTAGAGGGTCTAGTCACCTCCTGGAGCCCCTGACATGAGGGGCAGAAAAAGAAGATTCAATTCTATTTGGTCCTGAAGGTCATAAAGGTGGTGCTGATACTCTGGTTAAAGGATTATAGATTGAGAGCTGGAAGGGACTTTCTATCCTTGATCATAAATTTAGAGCTGGAAGAGGCCTTAGAGGTCATCTAGTCCCACTCTCTCATTTTACAGGTGAAGAAACTGAGACCCGAAAAGGACTTGGGTCCACAGGAAGCATGTGGTAGAAATGTACAGGATTTGAATCCAAGCCCTCTGGCTCCAGAGTTAGTCAGCATTCCCTCCACTTTACGAAAAGAGGGGAATATTGAGGGTTGGTGCAGAAATCTTAGACTAAGACAGCACCTGTTTCTTTTGTTCCATCCCTCCATTCCCCCAGTTCTTGATCCCAGGATCACCACCCCAGCCCCTGCACGCCAGGACTGCTCCCATTACCAGTAATCGTAAGTGTCGTCCCAATTGTCAAAGTGCACCAAGAAGCGCCCGTTCACCACGTCAGTGACACTGGCCACACAGATGAGGGAGGGGTTCATGCGATCCACAGCCTCCAGCTTCATGCCCACCTGGAAGCCTGTGGGCACTGAGCTCTGTAGGGAAATGTAAGCCCCTCTGTCACAGACCAAACTAAGGCTTCTCTCCCTGCCCAAAGCCACTGTCCCACTCTTGAGTCCAGTGAAAAAGTAGCCTCAAGGTCACTCTTGGGGAGAAGGAGAAGGTTGGGGAAACAGGGGTAAGTTTGGTGCCAAGCCATCAATCTAATTCAATTAAAAAATTTTTTTAAATTATTTACTATGTGCCTGGCATTATACTAGGCACTGAAAATACAAAACCAAAAACAGATGCTACCCTCAAAGAGATTATATTCTACCAGATTTCTCAACTCACTTTTAATCTTGCAAAGTTCCTTCAGAGGAAGCTGGTCTGAGGGATTAAGATGGATGACAGGCCAGTACATAGCATTCATCAGGGGAAACTGAGGAAGGGCACAAGGAGAATGCCCTAGGGAATGGAACTAGGGATTTATAATTATCTTCCCTACCCAGAATAGAATTGTGTGGCTCCTACCACTTCCCTGAGACCAACACAGCACCCTCCCTGGTTCTGGACCAGAGAAGGGTGTATCCTTTTTGCCTACGTAGGGAGAAGAAATCACTCACTTCCCTGATCCAAGAGAAGGGCAGGATTCTTGCCTTATGAGTCTAGAGCCAATCCCTGTTTTATAGATGAGAAACTGGAAGCTCAGCTAAGGTAAATGACTGTTGAAAGTCACTCAAGCTCAGGGATGAAGTTGCCGTTTCCCTGGTCTAAAGGAAAAAGAAGAGGGAGACCCTCTCCTGGCATGGCGGTGGGAGATGGGGACTTAGTCACTTACATTGCTGTGGCTGGAAAACAGGTGCTTGGGGGCAGCCTGGGCCTTGGTGCTCCGGAGGTAGTTGCTCCAACTGAACTCCTCCTCCTTGTAACCTAGTCCCCTCAGGGGGAACAAACAGAGCAGGGTATGGAAGCTGGGGCATGGCTTGGTCCTTGGGGGACAGGGGAGCATGAAAGGGACAGACCCCAGCAGTCAAGTAGGGCACTTACCTCCAGCCCCAGGAGAAGTTCAGGAGCCTCTTTCCTGCCAAGGAATACCAAGCCCTCCCCCTTCCTCCAGGACTCGGTGGCCATGCAGGGAGTGGGTAGTGAGAGAAGTAGTGGGCTAAGGACGGAGTGGAGGGATAGGGCAGACACATTCACCAGCCCGTCCTGGTCTGGAGCCAGCCTCGGCCAAGCCTTACCTTTGGGGGGCTGTAGCCTATGTCCAGTCTTCTCAAACCAGCCAGCGGGGTGGATGTTGGGGGAATCTGCATTGAGCCAGAAGTCATGGCACTCAGAGTAGCCATCAAAGTGCAGACGCATCCGGTACCCACAAACCTAGCAGGAGGGGAGACATAAGAGCTCACAGGAAAGAAAATCTAGTATTAGGCCAGGGGCTGAGCCAGGGGCCAACAGCCTAACCTTGACTTCTCTCCTGTCCCTCTCCTCCCCAATTCCTATACCTTTTCACCTTCATGTTCTCCTTTCCTCTCATTCATTCATTCATTCAATAAGCATTTATTAGGCACCTACTACGTTCCAAGCACTGTGCTAGGTACAGGAGGATGCAAAGACACAGGCATAGAGTTTAGATTATGCCTGGGATGTAGGGAAATGGCAACAAGAGGAACCTGGGGAACTTCACCCTGGTCCTCTGTTTTCAATCTCACTCTAAATTCTCTCCCTTGGTGGAATCACCTCCTCCCAGGGTTACCTTTACAGGGATGACTTTCAACTTTAAATCTCCATCCTTGATCATTCTCCCCTAAGTTCCAGGTCAGCCCCAGCAGCTCCCATGGGCCAAGGATACCTTCTCCTGGACACCCATTTGGCACCTCAAGTTTAGCATGTCCCCAAATGAGTGCAGCATATTCATCTCTCACTAGAACCTGGTCTTTTTCTTGACTCCTCCCTCTACCCCACACCACTATATTCCTCAACAACCATGAAACCCATCACTGACTATACTGAAAAGAACACTGATGCTGGAGTCACAGGGCCTGGGTTTAAATCTCACCTCAGATACTTACAGCCTCTGTAACCTCGGGTAAGTCACTAAAACTCCCTAGGCCTCAGCTTCCTTATTTGGTTACTTGTTTGCTCTGTCACTGGCCATCACTTAATTTATTTATTTTTGACAGTCAAAATACATGTGCCCACTACACACCAGATTCTGAGCCAGACAGAGGGCACCAAGACAAATGAGAACCAGTCTCTGCCCTCAGAGAGCTCCCATTCTCAGCACAAAGGCCACTTTTTACAAAAAGCCTTTCCCAGTATTCTCCACTGCTAGAGCCTTCCCTGTTGTCCTCCATTTACACTGCATATCTTCTGGATGTGGTGGTTTACATTTTATCTCCCCGTTAGACTGTGAGTTCCTTGAGGGCAGTGACAATCTTTTGCTTTCCTTTGTATCCCCAGCACCGAGCATAGTACTTGGCACAGGAGCCATCCAATAAATGCCTGTTGACTGGCATTCTATGGGAGGGAGACAAGACGAGTGCACACTTATAAGAAGGGGTACTCTGGTAAGACCTAAACAAAGGCTGTGGGTCTGGAGAGGTAAAAGGCAGACACTGAAGGGCCTCTTCACTTAGGACTTCTGGGGCCTCAGTTCAGAGATTATCTGTGTCTTCCATGAAGGAGGCAGATGTAGCCTTTGGGGTTCAGATAATCCTGCCAAGCTGAAAAGCCCCTTCCCTCTGTAAGGCACTCTCCACTGCTTCTGGCTCTCACTTCTTGACTTGTGTCCAAGTCCTGCCCAGTCTGGTGATGATAATGGCATTCAGAGCCCTCTGTGATGCAGCCCCAACCTTTCCTTCTCACTTGTGGCTGTCCTACAGGAACCCTGAACTTTGAACAAACCAATTTATGCAACTGTCCTCTAAACATACCGTTTGCATTCCAGCTGCAGTACTTTTGCCCCTAAGGTCTATTTCCTCTTTATCTTTGTACCTTCCCAAATCCTATTCCTCAGTGAAGTCTTCCCAGATAAGCTGGAGATCCAAAGGACATCACTCTTTTTTGTAAACCTGCAGCAAGACTTATACATACAATATGGCCTATAAAGCTTCACTGTTTGGTGCCAAGCTCTGCTGAGGACCCAAGGCTGCTCCTGAGCCTTCCTCCCCACTAGTGGCACACTGCACACAACTCACCTCCACCACTGTCAGGATGAAATACATGGATGGGTGCTGAGGGTCAATTCCTTCCAGCTTCATGCCCAGTTTGAAGCCATTCTTGTTCTGAGGGAAAGCCTGGCACTGCAAGATAAAAAGGAGGAGCAGGCACAGCCCTGATCCAGTGTAAGGGTCTTGGGGAGGGGAGGGTCGAGGAGACCCAACTCCATGGGCTATCTAAGTACTGTTGGGGGAGGGAGAGAAAAGACCTACAGGGAATGATGCTTCTGTGAAAAACCAGGAGACAGACAGAGAGAGAAAGAGACAGAGAGAGGCAAAGAGACAGAGACAGACAGAGGCAGAGAGAGACAGACAGGGAAAGAGGGGTGGGAGGGAGAGAGAGGAGAGAGAGAGAGAGAGAAAGAGTGTGAGCGAGCGCTGGCTGCTTAGGAACAAGACTGAGGTCACTGAACTTTGGCAGGGTGAAGAGCTAGCACATGGGTGACATCTGTTACCTACCTTATTCTTCACCAAATATATTCATGGATTGAGAAATAGACACCGGGGAGCAAGGTAGGAGAGCACAGAAATTAAGGGATGGAAGCCCACAGGCAGGTCAGGGAGCTGGCCAATACCTGGGGCTCCTTGCCCTTCCAGCCTCTCCTCTCCAGCTCTGACCTTCTCTGTCTCCTCCATCAAGCACATCAATAATGTCAGAGACTAGGCCTCAGTGGGCCTCCCCAGGTTCCTGAGTTCTGAAGTAGGAAGTCAGGTAGGAGCTCCCACATGGAAATTCCAGAACTCACATCATGGAAGAGATCCAGCGGTGCAGCGATGGCCTTCTGCTCCTCCAGGTACACGGCCCATGACCACCCATCCTTCTTTTCCTCACCAGGTCCTACATGGATAGAATTCTTGCTCACTGAGGCCTGCCACCTGACTCCCTGCTCTGCTCAGAATTCCCTCTGAATGCTCCACTAGATTCTATAGCAGGGGCCCTGGCTAGATCCCAGGTTTGGCCAATAGGAAATGAGAGGGTATGTCGACCTGGTTCTGGTCTGCAAGGACAAGAATGTAATCAGTGCTGGATTTGGAGTCCAAGGGACCTGGCACTGGTACTTAAATGATCAGTTTTACTTATATGTAAAATGAAGGAAGCAGACTAAACTAGACTCCCTAACTTCCCTTCCAGCTTCCTGTTTATGATGCTCTGCTTTCCCAGGACTTTCAAATCCAGGACCCTGAGGCACTGTGAACTGAAGGGGCTGAACAGTGTCAGTGGGTGTGGTTGGCAGACCCCCAGAACAGGTAAAGAGGGAAGAAAGGGAATTAGAGTTAGGGTTAAGAAAAGCAAAACAGGAAAGAAAAGGAAGGAGGAGAAAAGTTGGTCAACAAGCATTTATACTAAGCATCTACCATTTGCTAGGCTCTGTACTAAATACTAGGAGTGGTGGGGGCGCCCTCCTCTCAGAGTTCACAAGGAGATAACATGCAAACAATGAAGTACAAACAAGCTACATAAAGGATAAATTGGAGATAATCAACACGAGAGGACAGTGGAGAGAGGTCACCAAACCCAGAAGGAAAAGCACTGGACTGTGTGACTCTAGACAAATGACTTTCTCTCTGGGTGTCAGTTTCTCTAGCGGTAAAATGATGGACAAGATAGTTTCAAAGCCCCTTCATACCAAATATTCTATAGTTCTAAATCTGTGCTTGAATTAGTCCCTTATTTTACCCTTCTGCCTCTTTTTAATACAAGCAGCTTTGTCCTCATTGGGTGACCCCATGGAGCCTCCTTGCAAGGTTCTGTCTTCAGTGCTCTAGCACCATACAATTTAAGGAATGAATCTGAATCTCATTCCCACTGAACTTAGACAAGATGGGTCTTGAATGAACAGCTTGAGTCACTCTCACTTCTCAGACCCAGGTCATAGTCAAGACCCTGAATGAGGAACTGTCTGAAGCTGACAATGCAGAATCCCAAGATCCCTCTCACACCATCTTCTCTGGGCACAGCCTCAAAACTACACCAGCCCATTTTCCTTACTAAATTGTCTCCTATGAAAAAAATGGGATTCTCCAGAATTCCATCACAACAAATACCACTGCAAAGAAGACGTCTGTTTAATAAAACTGCTCCCACATGTCTGCTCAGAGACCCAAGTCTCTGCTGTATAATAAGCCCAGCAAAGGAGTTTCTCTAGGTCAGTGGTTCTCAAACTTTTTGGTCTTAGGACTCTTTCATACTTCTAAAAACTACTGAGGAACTCAAAGAACTTTTGTTTATGTAGTTTATATCTATCCATATTTACCATATTAGAAATTTAAAGTGATGCATTATTAATTTATTAATCATTAAAAATAACAATAAACCCATTGACTGTGAACACAATATTTTTAAAATGAGAAATAGCTTTTTTTCCAAATAAAAAGAATTTAGTGAGGTGAGTGGCACTGTTTCATACATTTTGTAAATCTCTTTAATATCTGGCTAACAGAAGACAGCTGGATTCTCCTATCTGCTTTTGCATTTAATCAATCTCTTGTGACATGTTGCTTTGGCTGACGTAAATGAAGAAAATCTAGACTTATGCAGCTATGTAGTTGGAAAAGAGAGGAGTATCTTTTTTGTTGTTGTTGTTCCTCTAGATAGTAGAGAGCCACTGGAGTTTGGTGGGGGGAGGGTATGTATTATAGTCAAGCCTGCAATTTGGAGATTTTTGGCTGGGAGGCCAATTCATTTATTTTTTAATGAATGTTTATGAATGTTTAATGAATATTAATGATAGATGAAAATATTGATATCGTTCAGCCCCTTTATTTTTTCTCAATAAATTTATTTATTTTCTTGTTTACATGAGGAGTATCTTAATGGGCAAATATTTTAGTATTATTATAAAAATAGTTCTGACTTTGTGGATCCTCTGAAAGGGTATCCACACCTTCAGTGTTTGCAGACCATACTTTGAGAACTGCTTCCCTAGTTCTTTGCAGCTGCTGAGATACAGAGAGCACTTTACTGTTCTTTTGTCCTGCCAGCAAGTAAAGGTCACTCTTCAATTCCCTCTAACCATACTGGACTCCTAAGCAAAACCTCTCTGAACTCCCAAGCTCACCCATCAAAACCAAGAAGGAGCAAACACCCAGCTAGGGGAAGAAAGAAGGTTGGGGGGAGTGAGAGAGAGAGAGAGAGAGAGACAGAGTGTGTGTATGTGTGTGTGTGTGTGTGTGTGTATCCAAGTACTAATTCATGCCTTCCCTTATTGGATTCCGGAAAGCTGAGGTTACTTGTTTTATCTGTAGTGCCTGCTGATGGACAAAACATTTATTTAATGAAATTCCATCGAAAACTATTTAATGGCATATGCCTTTCAGACATGGCCAATGTGGGAATATGTTACAAAGATTTTTCTTATTCTTTTCAATGGAGGGGCAGGGAGTGGGGTGAGACAGGCAGATTTGGAGGGGGGGAGAAAAAGAACTGGGAGTTTTAGTGGACTACAAACTAATTCTAAATCAGTGGAACAGTCTAACATGGCAGTCTAAAACACCAGTGCTGTTTTCAGGCAGCATTAATACAATAATATCATACCTGCAAAGAAAATTAAAAAAGAAAGATAACTGCTCAATGTCACCAAAGCCCATCCATTTAAGATCAGCATTATCTCACTGCTGCTATGACCATGCAAATCATGAAACATTATGATCTCCTAAGAATCATACCGACAAATCATTCAAAGGGCAATGGAAACAAACATGGTGGCTGAAAAAGTCAGTTTATAATCAGCAATAATTTTGTATGAAAGTGGGGTAAAAGACATCATCAAGGTGATGTGTATCACTGGAAAAGGAGGTAGGCCAGTCATGCATTGAGAGAGAGGGTTATCAGAGAGATGGCCCAAGTGGTATGCTGAGGACCTCCAAGATATTAAAGGAATTAGAGGAATGGATTCAGTATGGGTGGATCTTCCATATGTGATTTTTGGGAAGAAATGGATAAACATAGCATAGAAAAAGAGAGTAGGAAGTATCTACAATCTGCACTGGCACTGATATAGATAAATTAAAAAAAAATTCACTGTAAGAAAACTACTTAAGAAATCCCAAGGAATTCACAGAGGGTCAGAGTTGCAATGATTCCTGAATATTCCAAACTTTTCATTTTACAAATGAAGAGCCAGAGGATTAGCATTTATTACACAGTGCTTTAAGGTTTGTAAAGCACTTTACAGATATGATCTCATTTTGTCCTCACAACCCTGGGAGGAAGGTGTTATTATTATTTCCATTTTACAGATGAGGAAACTGAGGTTAAGCAACTTGCCCAAGTTCGTACATTTAGTAAGGATCTGAGGGAAGATTTGAACTCGGTTCTTCTTGACTCCAGGTCCAGTGCTCTATCCATTTTGTCACCTAGCTGCCTGTTATTATGACACATACTGCCCACCTCCTAATAGAGAACTGAAGGACTTAGCGTATAAAATGAGACAGGTTTTTGTTAGATGAGACCAATGTAGACATTTGTTTTGCTTGACTATACATGTTGGTAATAAGGATTTGTTTTTCTTTCTCAATTTGGGGAAAGGAGGGGAATAAAGAGAGAAGGTGGATTTTTGCTGATTGAAAAAAAAATAATTCAGAAAAAACCACAAATGAAGAATCTAAGGTCCAGAGAGGAAAAGGGACCCAATGGGGATTGAGTTAGTTCTAGTCTTTCTACACACCACTGATTAGGTGACCTTGATCAAATCCATGATTCTCAAGC
Organism: Pseudochirops corinnae; assembly: GCA_028646515.1. Classification (NCBI taxonomy): domain Eukaryota; kingdom Metazoa; phylum Chordata; class Mammalia; order Diprotodontia; family Pseudocheiridae; genus Pseudochirops; species Pseudochirops corinnae. The sequence goes on along the minus strand of JAQQSV010000298.1, from coordinate 18,590 downwards.
GAGCACTTTTCCTGCTATACCAGCAGTTTTCAACCTGTGGGTCATGACCCTTTGGGGGTCAAACGACCCTTTCACAGGGGTCACAGGGGTTGCCTAAGATCATTGGAAAATACCTATTTCCAATGGTCTTAGGAACCCAGACACCACTCTTCTATCCAGGTGGGTCTGCCCACATGCAGATACGCCTACATTCAAGTATTAAAGGGTCACGGGCATTAGGAAGGTTGAGAACCACTGTGCTATACCTTACTAAAATTATAAAGTTAAGAAACTCCCTCCCTCTGAACATATCACCAAACCTTTATGATCTAGTAGAGGGTGTAATAGGAATTACTGGTTTTTAATTTCCTTTTATTCCTCCTGCAACTTCTGTTTAACTGAAAACCTTTCTTCTATTAATATTAACCACACTTGACCAAAACCTATCCAATGGGATGAGAAAATTTACTTAAAAGTCTTAAACATTCCTTAGATAAGAAGCTAGAGGAAGAACTTCAACAGTCCCTGATTTCTTGGTAACATGTAAATCTTCCTCCTCAATTATACTATTTGTGAACCCTCTAACTGTAGTTTAATCTGTAACTTGACTTAGTTTACCTATAGCGTTTGATGAAGTTTGTTTCCTTAGGGGAAGTATGAGATTATGGACTTTGTTTGCTCAAGTTTGATCAGCTTTTTTGCCATTGAAGGAAGTCAGTTAACTTTTATGGCCTAAGGGGAATGTACAAGACTGAAATATGTGAAGGAATTATTTCTCTGTCACTGATGTAATTTTGCTTATAAGAGGGCTTATAAGAATACTAATGGTTGTTTGGGTTTTGTCTGAAGCCTGAACCTATGGCTGAGCATAATAATGAAACCTAGGTTTTTATCTCCACAATTTCTGCATTGCAGTAAATTTATTTGGTAGCAGTTACCTACCAAATGAACTCAGAAAGGAAATATTTCTCTCATAACAAGGGGTTACCAAAGTTTATAGCAGTAAGGGGAATATTTGGTGAATATCATCACTATTACCATGTTGAATATTCCAAAAGGCCTTTGTTTTGTTTGTAACAACCTCTCTCTGTAAATCAGAATTTTCAGTTCTATTCTCAATCTCTGTTTTATTTCCGCTGTGCATATACTCAATAAACTCAAGTATTTCTTCCTTTTCATACAAAATAGGAGGTAGTATGGGAATGTTTACTGAAAGTTAATGGGTACATAGACTAGAAAAGTTTGGGAACCTCCTGACCTGGTGGATAATATTCAGGAATTACTGTGGTTGTAAAGTTCACTGTACTTTTGCCAGTCTACTAGAGACTCTACGAACTTAGCTTTGTTGTTTTTCAGATGACAGACACACTGTCTGTCACCAGGTCCATATCTGAAGCCTTGTCAATTTGGCAAGATTTATGAGAGCCTCTGCTCAGCCAGCCTGGTCTTCAAGTGTTCCTTCCATGCCATGATGAACTACTCTAGAAAGAAGGTAGTGGAGGCTGAGTGTATTACGCAGGCAGAAGAGTGATTTTGTTGCTGGCAAGAACGCAGAACACAGAGTTGGTCCCACCCCCTCAGATATGCATATGTCTCCCCTCTTGCTAGGTTTGTGGGTAGTGAATGTGTCTGCACTTTGATGGCTACTATGTGCCCCCTTTTCCTTTGCTACTTGTTCTTGGTAGCATATTCCCTACCTGTGTTCCCAAAGCAGTGAACTGAAAACCTTTGGAACTATCTTCTCCTATGTCAGAGGCTCTCAACCTGTGGGTTGCAACCCCTTTGGGGGTCGAACGACCCTTTCACAGGGGTCTCAGGGGTTGCCTAAGACCATCGGAAAACACATATTTCCGATGGTCTTAGGAACTGAGACACGGCTCCTCTATCCGTCTCCAGGTGGGTCTGCCCATGTGCAGATACGCTCACATACAAGTATTAAAGGGTCGCTGCATTAGGAAGGTTGAGAACCACTGCCCTATGTGAATGGAAGAGATTTGATTTTATCTTATTTATTTTGCTTTGCTTTTTACATTTTTTTTTATCTTGAACTAATGTGTCCTCTGGTTGTAAGGGGAACTCATGGGTTACAGTTTTCATAGTTCCTAGCACACAGCAGGCTTTTAAGAAATGTTTACTGATTGATTGGTTTAATGTATGCTAACCCACAAAGTACCTCAAACCTCAGATAGTTTTCTAGGGGCCTACATATTGGGAAGGATACTCAGGTGCTTTCGTTTCAGTTGTGTCTGAATCTTCAAAATCCCATTTGGGGTTTTCTTGGCAAAGATACAGGAGAGGTTTGCCATTTCCTTCTCCAGCTCATTTTACAGATGAGGAAACTGAGGCAAACAGAGTGAAGTGACTTGGTTAGGGTCACACAGCTGGTATGTGTCTGAGGCTTCATTTGAACTCATGAAGATGAGTCTTTCTGATTCCAGGTCAGGAGCTCTGTGCACTATGGTGCCACCTAGCTGCCCTGCTAGGTATTGACATGTTACCATTAAATACATTCATTTAGTACCCTCCTCCTCCCCCCAGCACACACACACTCTCTCTCTCTCTCTCTCTCTCTCTCTCTCTCCCAACCAATGTTGTCAAATGTCTAACTTACAAGGCTTGTGCTCAAGTCTAGACCAAATTTTCTTCATGTTTTTCCCCCCAGGAGCAAAGTCCATTGTCCCAGTCCTGCTCAGACTCCTCTCCAACCCTAACCTGGCCTAAGAATGTAGCTCCTTTTCTCTAACACAGGCAGCAGGTGATCTTAACTAATGAAAAGTGAGGTCCCTTGAAATTCAGAGGAGTCAGTCAGTCTCCTGTGATGGGAGAATGGAGCTGTCCATCTAGGCTTGCTTTGGATCAAAGGCTGCAGGTAACCCCAGCAAACAGCTGGACCTCAGCAGACTCCCCACCATGTCTTCTCTGGGCTTTGTGGTGCTGAGGCAGCCTCCATTAGAGAAAGGACCCCTGAGTGTGGAGAAGGAAGATCTGGGTTTGAATATCAACTGGTTACTTATTTACTCCTAGTGCAATCTTGAGCAAGCCGTAGGCTCCCTAGGCCTCACCTTCACCCCCCCTCCACTTCTTTTGGAGTGAGGAAGGCAATTTGGGTTAAGTGACTCAGTTTCTTCATCTATAAAATAAGGTTGGACTCAGCAGTCTCTCAGTTCCTTTCTCACTTACATCTATGATCCTATGGTCCTAACACCTGTTCTACTTTGCTTCTTTCACTGACCCGTCTGACCAGCCTCAGCTCAGCCTCAAGACCTGCTCAGTATTGCTAAGACTAGTTATCTGATGTGTGCACGCTTTCCAAGATCCCTGGTCCTCTTTCTGGGCTCGCCTCCTGTGAGGCACATGGAAGACGAGACACAAGATGGATGGCCCAACCTTTCGATCACAGTCTTGAGCACTAAGACCCAAACCACCAGATCCTAAATTCTGGGACAGAGCATCACTGGCCAGGTTGGTCAACAGCACACTTTCCCATGCCAATGCACGTTCTTGGGCATACTATACTTATATGCCCTCATAGACATAATATGCATACGGACACCCCCCAGCATACCCAGATGCAGCACACATGTATACCCTTGCACACTTGTACAATCACAGCCATATCACTCATGCACACACATGTGCAGGTACCACACATACACTGATTCCCACATTTATCCAGACATACATGCAAACATGCACAATCACAAGTACAGAGCACACATGTGTCCTCACATACATAAAACCACAGCCCCTTACCATACATATGCATATGTACTTATACTTTCACATATATTCACTAGGTAGACATGCCAATCTCTAGAGGCTGTTAGGTGGATACAGGGCTGGTCCTGGAATCGGGAAGCCCCAAGTTTAAGTCTGGCCTCAGAAAATTGTTCTTCAGTCACTTCAGGCATGTCTGACTCTTTGAGACCCCTGTTCTTGGGCTTTTTTTGGGCAGATACTGGAGTGGTCTGCCATTTTCTTTTCCAGCTCATTTTACAGATGAGAAAATTGAGGAAAACAGGGTTAAATGATTTGCCTGGAGTTATAAGCTCAGACATTTAGCTGCTCCTTTCCTGTAAGTAATCGTCCCCTGGCCCCAAACACAGCATCCACTGGCACCACTGATTTCTTCAACCCTCTTGATTCTCACACCCCCTGACCTTCTGCTTGAGCACACTTTGTTCCTTTTCTCAACCTGTAAGGGTTTCTGAAATCAAGGGCCCTTTCACACCCAAGAGAGGGCAGAGAGCACCCTAGGAAGCAGCAAGTGTCTATGTAGGTGAGAACCCACTGACTTCTCTAAAGGCTGCTGTCACCATTGCTCCCTCATGGGGCACTGGGCACTAAGGGATTAGAGTCAGGCCCTTACGAAGTAGCTCTGCTCCTGGTCCTCCTGTGAGCATCCTAAGTCTCCTCCAGCATCTCCTACTTACTTGACAGCAGCCCACTGGTTAACAAAGAGCCTCAGGGATGCCCATGTCCATAGGGTCAGAGACAAGGAATATCAGCATCTGCCCCAGTGGCACCAGGACCAGCCAAGGAGCTCATATTAGGAAAAGCAGAACCTACTAGGAGGCCCTTAGGGTCTACTAAAAAGCACTAGCTTTGGGTGATTTTAGAAAAACGTGGAAAGACTTACATGAAATAATGAAGAGTGAAATGAGCAGAATCAAGAACATGGCACACAGTAACAGCAATATTGTTCTAAGAACAACTTTGAAGGGTTAAGTCATTTTGAGTATTTTAAATATTCAAATCAACTAGAAAGAACCTATGAAGGAAGATGCTATACACTTCCAGAGAAAGAACTGATAAACAGAAGTATGTATAGTATGGTTTTACATACATACGTGTATATATGTATATGTGTGTGCGTGCACGCACACACACACACACACACACACACACACACACACACATGCCTAATGGCAGGCTTCTCCAGGCCAGGGTGGGAAGGGAGGGAGAAAAAAAAGGTGTACAGCAGAGAACAAAAGAAAACTTAGAAGGAAGCAGAGAAAAGCAGGGTAGCTTTGAGAATGATGTGTAATATTTATTATATAATTTTCCTAAAAAAAAGTATATAGTGTGAAATGGAAATTCATGGTTTTATATTGAATCCTCTTTTTATGTTGTGCTGTGCACATGGAAATTATTTCTCTTGCCTTTTTGCATTTAAGTTAAAAAACGAATTTTTAGAAAATTAATGAAAGAAAAAAGAAAGGGACGGCTAGGTGGCGCAGTAAATAGAGCACTGGCCCTGGAGTCGGGAGGACCTGAGTTCAAATCCGAATTCAGACACTTAACACCTATTGGCTGTGTAGTCACACTGGGCAAGTCACTTAACCCAATTGCCCTGCCTCCCCCACTCCAAAAAAAAAAAAAAGAACCAGCTTCAGTGTGACCTTCCCCTTGATCAGGCAATCCCTCAATCAATCAATGAACATTTATTAAGTGGCTACTATGTGTTTAGCACTGTGCTAAGTGCTGGAAAAAGCAAGAAATCCTCCAGGAGTTCAGGAAGGGAGGGGAAGCTTCCTAAGACCCCTGCAATAGGATTTCAAAGAAAACATCCAGTACAGAAGTTCTGCCTGGGATGTGAACAGGTCTGTGCCAAAGAACAAACAGTCTCCCTTTGGTGCATGAGCCCAGTGCATTAGAGAAGTCTGAATTTAGTCATGCTCTGTTAGCTCAGAGTGTAAGCTTCTAGTGAGCAGAGTGTGTTCTTCATAAGAATGGCTAGCATGTATACATTGCCTTAAAGTTTGCAAAGAGCTTTACATATGACCTTTGATCCTCACAACCACTGAGAGGTAGGTGCTCTTATCAGCCCAGTTTGATAGAAGAGAAACTAGGCTAAGACAGATTAAGGAACTTGGACAGGGTAGCTCTGCACCGTGCCACTAGCTGCCTACATCTAATTCAGATATTTGGAGGAAAGCACAGCATTAATAAAGACTTTATCCCACCAATACTAAAGTAGGAGCCCTCAGAAGTCAACATCTCTCATAAGCCACATATGTGAGGAATACAGTTTAGAAGACAGCCAAAACATAGCAGCATGGTGTCAGGGATTCAAATGCCTCTGACACATAGGGGTTGTGTGACCTTGGACAAATCACCTGACCTCTCAGTGTACCCTGACAGCTCTCTAAGGATCTAAGTCACAAAGCAAGGGCAGATCTGCTTTGACAGAGGGAGTTTCCTACCCCAGTAAAATCATAAGCACGGTCTTTAAAATTACAATAATGATAATGATAACAGTAGCTCACATTGAGATGGCATTTTAAAGCTCGGGAGCTAGAGAGTGCAAATATTATCATTCCCTTTACAAAAGAAGAAACAAATTGCTAAGGGATTTATCCAGTTACACATCTGGGACACAATAGTGATATATATACTTCCCATTAGAATTTAAACTCCTTGTAACTAGAGATTGTTTCATTCCTTTACTTGTTTAAAAATTTTTTAAATTTAGAATTTTATTTGTTCATTTTTATAGACTGTCTTCCTATCTGACCCAGGCTGAAAATTCAGGGATGACTCATGAGCTTGACCCCACTATTAATGGACACAGGAATTTGACTTGCTCCATTTCTGACCTGGCCCAATTGCCTGCCCCTCCTAGGGTCTAATTATATGAACGTCCATTCTGACACCCCCTCAGCAGAGCCCCCTGCAGTTTAGAACTCCTGAGCTCAAGAGATGGAGCAGCCTCAGCCTCCCTGTAATGGTGGGAAGTACAAGTGTGCATCACCACACTTGGCTTTGCACTTCTATCTCTAATACTGAGCGCAGTACCTGGCATGTAACAAGTACTTGATAAAATGCCTGTTGATTGATTGGTTAATTAAACCCAACTCTCCTGTCTCTAGGTCCAAAGCTTTTTCCACCACACTGCCTAAAGTAAAGAAAGGTTTAGAGCATGGTAATAATGTGGACTGAAGATGAAGCTGATGGCAAAAAGCCATACAGAAGACTCAGGCAGTCAGTGAAATGGTATACAGGGGAGATGTTCAGGGATAAAGCAAGGTAGGCATTGGTACAAGCAGACAGAGGAAAATTGTCGGATTGTAAAATCTGACCAGAATGGGTGAGTTTGGAAATTCCAAGTAATCCTTTGATTTAATCATCTTTGAAAGAAAAAAGTAAGGCCCAACAAATAATGGGAAAGGAGAGAAGGGAGTAGAGAAAGGAAAGAAAGGTTAAAAATCCTTGAATAAAACCAGACAAATACTTCAATAGCTGAAGGTTAATTAACTCTGGGAAAGGTCACAGACAGTCTTTGCAATGTCTTCAGCCTTTCCCTAATGACTAGATCTGCAGGGTAGGGGAAAGACAATGAAACTATAGCTTGAGGAAATTCCAAGATGCGACAGCTGCTGACAACAGCCTGTAATGGGAATTTTTTAATTTTTTATTTCCTGTGACTAATTTTTATTATTTGGCACTCAAGGCCATTCCTCTTATAACTTCTGATGAACTAAAAGCCTGTCTTCTGTTAATATTAACCTCACCTGATCAAAACCTGACTTCTGGAATAATACTATTGAGGAAAGACATTTGACATTCTTGAGATAAACCGAATGAGAGACAAAAGGGAGTACGTCTTTAAAACCTCCCCAAATTATTTTATTGGGGAAGAATTACCCTGACGTCAAGTCTTTGTGACATGGCAATCCCTTTCTCTCAGTTAGTCCATCATGAGTACTTCACAATATAGCCTCGTAGGTTTTTAAGTATAGGATTTTGCAAACAGAGTTTAATCTGTAACCTGACTTAGTTTACCTATACAGTCTATTTAACTAGATATGTTTCCTTAGGGGGTGTACGAGATTGTGACTACTCAACTAAATTTGTTTAACTTTTATGACATTGAAGGAAGCATGGGATTATGAGTCAGTCTTTAACAGCCTAAGTAGAATGTACAAGACTGCAATATATATAAAAATATAAATACGTATATATAATTATTTCTGTTGTTATGATATAATTTTGTCTATAAGAGGTCTCGTTAGAATCTTAATTTTTGTTCAGGTTTATTGGTTTATTTGGGGGGTCTGAGATCTAAACCTATGCTTAAACATAACAAAAATTAGGTTTTTACCTCTGTAATTTCTGCATTGAGATAGATAGATTTTATCAGTAGTTACCTGCACATCAATTCAAAAAGGGATTATTTCTTCAATAACAATCCTAATCCCAAGGGGTCTGAGGTTTCATTAAGTAGAAAGAAGGTTTGGCCATTCAATAGATGGAGTCAATCTGTTGTTACAACTCTGGCTGAATATTTTTTATCCATTTCAAAGCAAGGATGCAGCTGTAAGGCAAGGGCTGTTTTAAACTTAGGCAAAGTAGTGAGCCTGGGGATCAACAGGAAGTAGTTTTATTCTACGAGGGAGATGTGTCTAGAGGTGTCTAAAGGTGAAATGGAGAATGAGGGCAAGCAGGTCTGGGATCCAAAGGACAAAAAGACTTTATCCTAAAAAGAGGGACAACACAGGTAGTGAGCTAGGCTCAGAGGGGACAGAAAGAGCATGTCAGTACTGAGAAGTCACCAAAGCTATAATAATAATAATAATAATAATAATAATAATAATAATAAATAATAATAATAATAGCTAACATTTAAATAGTGCTCAAAAGTTTGCAAAGCATTTCACACATACTATCTGATGACCCTCATAACAAACCTGTGAGGCAGGTACTATCATTATCCCCTTTTTACAGAGATGAGGACCTTGGAGCTGAGAGAAGTGTGCCTCATGTCACACAGCTAGTCACAGTCTGAAGCAGGATTTGAATTCAGGTCTTGCTGACTCAAAGATCCAGCACTTTATCCACTACGCTATCAAGCTGCCCAGTATCTGGTACTGGTTCTGTTTAAGACAGAATCAGGTACCAAGCGAGGAATACAGACTCATAGAGTCTCAGAGTCAGAATGAATCTCCAAAGGTTATCTCCAATATAGCCCTGGGTGGGGAAGTCTTTTTACAACATCCTTGTCAACTGGTCATCTAGCCTCTAATTGAAGTCTTTCCTTCATGGCGAAGTCACTACCCACTGACACTGTCCATTCCACTTTGGCTGGTTCCAGTGGTTAGGAAGCTTTTTCTTGTATGCATTTAAAAATCCTCTCTTGCTAAAACTTCCACCAAATGATCTTAGTTCTTCCCTTAAACAGAACAACTTTGATCTTTCTTCCATATTAATAGCCCTCACAAATTTGAAGACACACAATATATGCCCTATAAGTCTCTTCCAGGGGAAACATCTCCAGTTCTTTCAACTAGCCTTCCTAAGGCATGGTCTCTGGGCCCCTCACCATCCTTACCTTCCTCTAGACTAGATGATGGTAAACTATAGGCCAAAGTTCAAATCTCACAAGCCACAGTAGAGGCCCACAAGTTAAGAATTGTTTTCACATTTTAAAATAAAGTTTTATTGAATTTTAAAAATTAAAAAAATTATCAAATTTTTAAAAATTAAAATGGAAAAATCATACTTAATTTGAAGAGATATACAAAGACATACAGGCAAAATCTATATCAAATTGTTTGATTTCTCAAGGAGGGGGGATGGGAAGGAGGAAAAGAATATGGAACTCAAAACTTAAAAAAGAAACAAACATTAAAAATTTTGTTTACATCTAATTGAGAAGAAAAATAAAAATTAAATGGAAAACAAAACAAAAATATACAGGTAGCCATCCTGTACATAGTTCATAGACCCCTGTCCAGAAATAGCCCAGTTTTTCTTCATTCTTAAATGTTCAACACCCAGAAATGAATGAAATACTCCTTTTTTTTTTAAATATTTTTTTTGCTTTTTGGAAGGCAAGTGGGGTTAAGAGTTGTAACAAGAGATTGCCCAAGGTCACACGACTAGTTTTTGTGTTAAATGTCTGATGTCGGATTTGAACTCAGGTCCTCCTGACTCCAGGGCCAGTGCTCTATTCACTGAACCACCTAGCTGCCCAAAATACTCCTAATGTAGCTGACCCAGGCAGATAAGAGTAGGACTAAGCTCTTTCTCATCTTGGAGACTTTATTCATTAGCTTTGTTGCACCATGGCCTCCATACTGAGTCTGCAGGCTACTTATACTTCCAGATTTTCTATAGAGAAGCTACTGATTTGCTCCCTCACTTTGTGCTTGTATGACTGACTTTTTTACCTCAAGTGCAGGCCTTTGATAATATTAAATTTTGTAGGGATAAATTCAGGTTTGGCCCATCATTCTTTCTAGCCTCTAAAGACTTTTTTCTGAACCTGCCATCCAATACATTATTCTTCCCAGCCTTGTGTCATCTGCCTATCTGAAAAGCATGCCATTTATGCTCTCATCCAAATTACTGATAAAAGGGTTGAGACAGTAAGCATACAAAGACTGATCCCTGATGTACTTCACTAGAGGACCCCTCCCACCCACAAATATTGACATTGAGTCAGCACGATTCCAATATTCTACATCTCTTCATCTTCTCCACAAGGATATCAGAAGAGGGTTTATCAAATGCTGTGCTGAAATGCATACATCCAAAGTCTATGTCATTCTCCTGAAGTTGGTTTGGCATGAGCTGTTCATGACGAAGCCAGTCTGGCTCTTAAAGAACATTCCTTCCTTTCTAGAGGATCACAAAATTTGCCACGAATTGAAGTCAAACTTAATGGAATATCTTTGGAAGACTCCATCCAAGTTAACTTGAGGAACTGGGGTAGGGCATGGAAGAAAGGGGAAAAGCACTGATTAAGCGCCTACTATGTACAAAGCACTCTGATTTACAAAGTGAGGATTTATTAGATCATTAGATCCTCACAATAACCCTGTGAGGGAGGGAAGAGTGTCAAATAACTATCATCTGAGGTTGGATTTGAACTCAGGTCTTCCTGATTCAAGGCCTAGAGCTCTATCCATTGCACCACCTGCCCAGAGCTCTCTTTCCACCTAGAGACTTTAGAGATCTGCTCTCTTCATTATTGCACCACCTTTACTATTTTCCACAATTTGACAAAGAAAACTCAGCAACTGGTCCTTTCAGTATCCTGGAATACAGGTTAATCCAAGTGATCCGAGGGTACTTGAGAGCATGGAAGCACTCTCTTCTCATCACATGACTTATTTTGGGTTTTACTTCACAAAATCAGAATCCTAGTTCAATCCTAATTTCAGAGCTGGAGACCTCAGAGGTCACGTAGCCATACCATGGCTGAATGAGAATCTCCACCACAAGTAATCACCTCACCTTTGCTTGAAGCCCCTGAGTGTAGCCTGTTCTACTTCTGGATAACTTAAATCAATCAATAAACATTTATCAGGCCCCTATTATGTGTCAGGCACTGTGTTTGGTGCTAGGGACACAAAAAAAAGACAAAAGATGGTACCTGACGTCAAGAAGCTTACAATCTAATGCACTCTACCTGTTTTGAAATTTTTGTATCCTATCAAATTTAAATTTGCCTTTCTTCAACTTCTACCCATTGCATCTGGTTCTGTCCTCTGAAACCAATTCTTTCTTTTTTTTTTAATTTTTATTTTTTTTTATTTATTTACTTATTTACTTTTAATTTACAAGATTCAGTTCCACAATCGCTTGAGTTTCAGATTTTCTCCCCTCCCTTCTCCCCCCCCCATGGTGGCGTGCAATCATGTATAGGATCTGCAAATACTTTCACATTGTACAATAGTTAAACCAATTCTTTCTTAACCATTTTTGTTCCAGCTTTCCCAGACTGAAGATAATTCTCCTCGACAGGGAAAGCAGAAGTAGAATAAGGTTTGACAAGTTCTGCCTTCTTCCTCTTGTCCTTTATCATGATCCTACCTACCCTAAGTAACTATCACATATCTTCTTAGTCCTTCTTTATCCCAATAGCTTAAAGTGCTCTTTTTGTTGTTCTTATCATCTACTGGCACCTTTATTTGAAGAATTAAGTTTTCATTAAGGCAAGTCAAGAATTCATCAGATACCATATTTTTGGCATAGAAGAAGTTTCATTAGATGACCAGAGAGTTGACATAAAGTCCTCATCATTACTTTGCGTGTGTATGTATAGTATGTATGTATGTACATACTATAAACCCATATATACATTTACACATAATATATGTACATGCATACACATTTATATATATATTAGATCTACACACACACATATAATCACTGCTACATTGTGCCTCCATTCCAAGTTTAGGATCAGTTCTTCGTATTTAACTCTTTCCCCTTCTGTCCAAGTGGTCTAGAATCTACACCAGCAACAATATCACTTCTATTTCTATCTCAGTTGAGCATTCTTTCCCCTCCAATTTCTAGATTTTCTTACAAGAGCTTATCTTCTTAACGTAAATGAAGGCATTTTAGGTCTTAGAAAGTCTATTACCTTCTTCATGTAGCCTAATTTGCCCTATTTGTCTCTAGAGATTTTAGTTCCTTGAGGGAAGAGCAAGAGGAGATGGTGATAGTAGGCATTGCACCCCATGCAGAATTTTGAAGAGAGCAATAGGCAGGCTGTTTCTCATGTCCAGTTTCTGGGCCTCCACTGGCCTTAGGAACCATTAAGTGTCTATCTTCCCTAATGGGAGGGGGGCTTCAAGATAGATAAGTGTTTGAGCCTATGGTTTTCAGGGTGAAAGAGACTGAAAACTGAAAGATCTGGACACAAGAGGTGCTCCCACAGGCACAACCTATCTCCTGGAATCAAGGACAGAATGCAAGTAGCTTCTTCTGTACTTGAGTTGGTACAGTTTGGAGGTGAGTGAACCAAACCAACCTCAGCAAGAATGAAAGGAGTCTCATGAACTTCAAGTCAACACACTCAAACTGGGTTAAGACTATGTCTCTCTACACTTTGTGCTTCACCTGGACCTGGGATGTTTAGGCCAGATGTAGATTCTGATAGTCCTGGATCCCAGATTTTGACTGGAAAGAAAACACATGCCTAATTGAATGGGGATTTCCTGTCTGGCTAACAGCTGGACCTGTGATCAAATGGAATGTTTAAACTACATTCCATATGAGTAATGCCTCTGTTTTTGTTATTCTTTTTTCCTAATTCAATTAAATGGTTTACTAAGTTAATGACCCTTCAAAGCTGACTATCACCACTACACTATGAAGAAAGAAGAGTGACCCATGGGTATAAGGGCATAAGCCAAGAGACTGAATACATTTTACTCCTTGACAGATGTATTAAAATCCTAGGAGATATATGAGGGCAGAGTGCTGAGAGACATCAATGGCCACCATATACCTAGGTTCTAACAACTTTAGAGGACTTTCTCCTCAAACTGTCCTCTCCTCCCGACTTCTCTGTAGTCAGGGCTACCACCATCCTCCTAGTCACCCACACTCGAAACCTCGATTCCATGCTCACTTTCTGTTTCACCTTCCTCCATTCCCTCCAAGTCTAATCTGTTGCCAAGGCCCATGGATTTTAATTTAGTAACATCTCTGGTATGTGTCCCCTACTCTTTTCTGACACTGCCACCACCCTGTGGGCAGATCCCCATCTCACACCTGGGATATTGCAATAGCCTGCTGGTCTCCCCACTCCATTCCAGCCTCTACTTATCCACCAAAGTGATCTTCCTAAAAAACAAATCTGACTGTGTCATCCCCTCACCCCCATTTGATAAACTCTAATGACCTCCAGGATCAAATATAATTCTTTAGTTAGAATTCAAAATCCTTCCTAACCTGCCCCCTCTCTCCCTTTCCAGGCTTCTCATATCTCACTTACCTCCATGTACTCTGCGATCCAGGGTCTCTGACTGTCCTCCATCCCTGGAACGCTCTCCCTCCTCACATCTCCTGGCTTTCAAGCCCCAGATAAAACCCTGCCTTTTATAGGAAACCTTTCCCTGTCCCCCTCATTCTAGTGCCTTCCTTCTGTTGACTATCTTCAGTTAGTCCTGTCTAGACCTTGTTTACACGTTGTCTCCTTCATCAGACTGTGAGCTCCTTGAGGGCAGGGACCATCTTTTGCCTTTCTGTGCATCTCAGTACAGTGCCAGGTGCTTAATATCTCCCTACTAAGAGCAAAACAACTGACTGTACACTCCCACAGCACCACCTTGTGATTTATAAAAAGGATTCCATTATAGCTTTCTCTTTTTTTTTCCTCTTTAGACCTTGTAGTATAATTTTTTGTGAGTCTATTTGGTACGCCTTCCTGTACCACATTCCTGTTTAACTTAAACTTTTCTTTTGTTCTTCCTTTTTTGCTGCTTGTAGGCTTCAGTGATTGTTCAAAAATTTGTTGTTCCTATATAGTCCATTCCTCAATAGAACAGCTACATTTCATTCACCTCTACTTCTATTGCTTTTGTTTCTAATTTCATTCCATTGCTGGGTTGCATTGATTGTTACTACTGGACAGTTGTGTGGACAAGGATTCCCATTTATCATAGTGCTGTGTGTGATTTAAGCAGAGAGGCCTGCAGAATGGATGCAACATGTTTGAAACACTGGCATAAAGCAATGAACTTGGAGCCTCCCAGGGAGCCTCTATTTTCGGGGTGCCCTGCTGACGTTGAGGACAAAGGCCCTGAAAGCAGCACATATGATGCTGTGAAGAGCTTAGGGAGATGTGGAGGACTCATTAAAGCCCTGCCTATGTTCTGCAAATCAGTGGAATTAGTGATGCATTCATCGCGGGAGAGATGAATTGTTGGAAATGCCTAGAAACTGACACTAGACCTTCCACTGAGGATAAGAAGTTGCTTAAATGTCTGAAACCTTGTGGGAAGAGAAGGATTATCTATAGATAGGCTGTAATGCCTTTGGGGAAGCGGGAAGAGACTGACACCTCTTCTCACAGCAGCAAGAGATAGACATTAGACTACATTCTTACTGGTGCTGGTGACTCACTATCCCCAAGCTAAGAAGCTTCTCTGAGAAAACCCCATGCTTGCCTGATGAGGAATCATTTGAGCCCTGGGTAAGATAAGCCAGTTCTGTAGCACTTGCGGAGGACCAATGTGGACAAGACTAATTTAGAAAAGTCTTCGAGGTCCAGAATTTGATTTTATACTCGGTCTGAATCAAAGGCTACAATACTGGAATGCTTTCAAAGATTAGAGAAGCAATATGGTAGAATAGTGACCCTGTAGGTAGCCTATGTCCAGTTCATTAATGCCTAACACCATAAAGGGGGGAAACCCTCCCTGATTTTGTGCTATTTATAGACAAGCTTCTTTGGAAGCTGGGAGTTGGACAATGAAGATGAAGAGATGAAGGCTCTGACCCAAGTGAGCCACGGTTTGCTGGGTGAGAATCTGTCAGTGCTTGTCCTGAAGGGAAAGAAAGAAGATTGTGCATGACCAGTGGCTGCAGAGATCAGAATGACTTGAAGAAAAGACAGAGAATGGGAAAGAGGATTCCAATGAAGAAAAATGCCTTCAACTGGCTCCAAAACACTGTGGTGTATAGGCTAAGGAGGGCAAGTGAGAAATCATCCCTACCACCCAGACCCCAAGGCAGATGTACAGAGAAAGTCTGCTGATACACTGAATGATGAATTGAATGGCCTGTACCAGAAGGACAAAGGGTGGAAGGAACAGAGGACATGGCAGCCTGAATGGAGCTAGACCACCAGCAGTAGGGTGGGTTATAGCTGAAGGCAGGGAGAGCTGTGTTGTTATTCAATGGTGTCAAAACTCCAACAGAAAGGGATCTCTGCCCATAGCATATTGACTTAGAAAACCAACAACTAGCATCATCTAGGATATGTATTTTTATTTATTTTGTTAAAACATTTTTCAATTACATTTTAATCTGGTTCTGCACAAGTCTTTTGGACTGCCTGTGGGCCTGTGAGTTTGACACCTCTGGTCTAGATAGACATGGACATGCTGAATACACATGAGAGGCAAATGGAGCCCTGGTTTGGCAGAAGCTGATGAAATGCAATGGGTTTGGGAACAGGGTGCTACCCAGACCCTAGAGAACCTAAGAAGTGGTTCCCCTACAACCATCCCTAAGTTCATCCCACTTGGATGGAATGCTGGACTTCAAAACTTTTGTTAGACATCTACTAGCTGTATGACCATGAGCAAAGTCACTTAACCTCTAGGTAACACATCTTCCTCAGCTATATAGTAAGAGGGATGGTCTCAATGACCTCAGAGGTCCCTCACAGCTCTAAATCTATGATTCTATGACTTGATTGACCTGGTGAACATTCACAAAGTGTCAGTATTGATTGAGAACAATTACTGCCTATTCAAAATATTAACAGAATAATGCAGGCAATGATGCAGGTCACAATCCATGTGGCTCCTTCACCTCAGCAACAGTGCATTCAAAGGAATTTGAATTTAGTGACTCTTCAGTGCTTGAGGAACAGAAGGATTGTTGAAGGAGTGAACATCATGGGATGCTCTCATTGCAAGAGCAGGATATGGTGTGTGCTCATGGAGCATGCAACCCAACTTACTTTTTCAAGAGTCATCTTAAAAGGTTGCCCTCTCTGAGACAGAAGACCTTAAAAACCATCTGACCATGTTGATCATGCTTGTCAATAGCATCATCAGGGCATCCTGTACTTCCTATACCTCTTCCAAAATGGTGGGACAGAAGACTAGGAAGATCCAGATGTGTGGAGACTCCTGCACTTTAGAATAAGAGAAGAAAAGTAAGCCAGTAAAGCAATGCTACAAATCTGACCTGTCTTGGACTGTCTTCCAGGTAAACCACTGGTTTTCAGACCTGTGCAGAGGATCTATTATTAGAATCCCAGCGGTAAGAGAAGACAGCCTTCATATGCCTAACAACAGTCTGCTAATTTGAGTGTATGTCCCCAGGGATCTTTAGGTCATCTACTACCTGTAAATTGCTTATGGAGAAGTAGTTGGGAACATGAACATACTCCCTAAAGGTATTTGTATACCTAGAGGGTGTCATCATCTTTGGGAAGACTTTTGGAAGAATATGAAAAAATGAAACAAAAGTTCACACCAGCTGGAAGATGCTGGCCTGAAGATGTATCAGTTTTGCAGCTCTTCTATTTAATATGTGGGTAACACAGTGTCTCCATGGGGAGTAAATTCTGACCCAGATTAGACAGAAATACTCATTAGCTTGCCCTATCCAAAGAGCTTCAAGGGCTAAGAGCTCTTCTAGGATTTGGCTACTATCACAAATTTTGTGAACAAGATATATAGATATAGAGGTACAAGTCTAAAAGAAATGTGTGGTGGAGACTGAGGTCTTTACAGAAGTCTTAGTGGAGTCGCACCTAGCATTTCTAGAGGCTACATACAAGGCTACAAGAATGATGTTACAGGCTTAACTCCACATTTGCTGATATTGAGATGTAAGCCACAGTTGCCTATTGATCTGTTCTTTGGAATCTCAGAAGATGGAGAAGACACACTCTCAACCTGGCTGAAGGAAGCCTCCCACTCTAGCTGTGGCCTCAGCTCAGAAAGGTTCTGATGGATATGACACTAAAGTTCCTTTCCACTGACTTTAGCAACCGGACAGAATTAAGAAATCTTGGTGTGTCAGGGAACACTTATGACATCAGACCCACAGAAAGCTTCCCCATACCAAGGAAACTTGGATAAAGTACTGGACTTGGAGTCAGGGAGATCCGAGTTGGAATTCTGCTTTTGACACTTGGTAGCTGTGTGACCCTAGAGAAGTCATGTAACCTCTTAGCCTCCTTTTCCTCATTGGTAAAATGGGCGTGATAGTAGCACCTATCTCCCAGGATTGCTGTGAGGAAACAATAAAAGAACTGTACATGGAAATTGCTTTCCAAACTTCAAAGTGTCATATAAATGTCAGCAATTACTATCATTAGCTACTAAACTAAGAAGATGGAAAATTGGGGGGTGGAGCCAAGATGGCGGCATAGCAGCAGCAACATATCGCAGCTCTCACATAGCCACCCCAAAATACCCATGGAATAGGACTCTGGACCAACCTAGAACTTCAAAATGCACACAAAGATACTTCCCACTAAAGTCAGCTTGGCTACAGGGACCATATCAGCACCGCCCTGAAACCAGCCTGGCCTGAAGCCCCGGCTGTGCCCCAGGGCGGCTGGGCAGGAGGTGCAGAGAAAGCTCTCAAAAGCTCTCAGGTGAGCCGATTACCACCAGCTTCCAGGAGGGGGGATTAGCACCAGCTGCTTGAGTGGGGATTGTGAAAGAGGGAGATAAGCATCCCGAGGAAAGGTCTCCAGAGCAGAAAAGCGAAAGGCAGAGGTTTTGCACCCTCCGCATTGTAGGCCTGCAAAAAGCAGGGGGACTGAGCGATTGTTGAGCGGCCTGGATCCCGATCGTTGTCTTGGGCCTCGGTCTTGGAGTCTTCATTATCCAGTCAGCTGGAAGTCTACGGCAGCCGGGAGGACCCCAGCGATTTGGGACAGAGCTTTCCCTTCTGGAAGCAGAGCCCCACAGAGACTTTAAAAAAATTCATGGTCTGAAGAACCATGAGTAAGAATAAGCATAAGAAGCTAAGTAAGAACAGCTCCCAAAACCTAGACTCCTTCTTTCGGGAAAAGAAGGATCATGGGAGAGAGAGGGAGGAGGAGAGCGCAGCCAGAGCGCCCCCACCACAGCCTCCAATAAACATGAAGAATGCCTTAAAGCTAGGGATGAGCTGAA